>VMDO01009026.1:0-79836 GCA_007922755.1 Pedetes capensis
ACTCATAGCGACCCTCTGTACAACAGGGGAAACACTACTGTCAGTGCTTCTCTGCTGTTCATAGGGTTTTCAATGGCAGATTGATTTTTGGGAGGGGGTTGCCAGGTCCTTCTCCCAAGCCTACAGCTTCTGGTGTTCCCAGGCGGTCTCCCATCCAGGTACTAACCAGGCCTGACCCTGCTTAGCTTCCGAGATCTGATGGGATCGGATGCCACAGGGCTACAGCTGCAGGCTTTTATTGTTTAGGCTGGCACAAATAGCACTTTCTGCTATTTGCAAATAACTGTGGCTTAACAAAATGAGAAATTATTTTCTTTAAAAAGGCAATTTCACCAGTGTGGAGGCACATGCCTATAATCCTAGCACTTGGGAGGCTGAGGCAGAAAGATTATAAATTCAAGGCCAGCTCAGGCTACACAATGAAACTATCTCAAAAATAAATAAATACATAAAATAAAAAGGCAATTTCAGCTAGGCCTTGTGGTACATGCCCATAATCCCAGGACTCAAGAGGCTGAGGCAGGAAAATCAATGTAAACTCAAGACCAGCCTGGGTTAAACAGCAAGAATCTGTCAAACACACACACACACACCAGGAATAACAAACAAAAAGAAAACGACAATTTCATACACCGAACGATTTCCAGGTTTTTTGAGACAGAGACTCGTCGTGTAGCTCAGCTGTCCTAGAACTCATTATGTAGATGAGGCTGGCCTTGACGTTGATCCTCCTGCCTCCAAGTGCTAGGACTGCAGGTGTGCACTGCCAAAGATTTCCAGTTTTAAGATGTGTAGGAAAAAAATGATCCTTAGGAAAGACAATAAAACATAAGCACTGATTATCTAAACTTTAGTCATTTGGGATCATGTATCACTGTGTGTATTTAAGGTATACAACATGATATACAAATACAGTAAGCTAGCTGTTATAGTGAAATGAACCCATCCATCATCTCATATAGCTCCCCATTTTCCTCCCTGTGGCAAGAACCTCTATAATCTACTCATTTAGCAAAACTCCTGGATACAACATGCTATTATTAACTATACTCATGTTATAACTTAGATCTTTCCATTTATTTTTATATTCTGTGTGAGATCATGCAATCCTTTTGCGTCTGGTTTATTTCATTTAATATAATGTCCTTTGGGTCCACCCATGTTACGGCAAATGACAGAATCTCCTTTTTTATGGTTGAGTAATATTTGATTGTGTGGGTGTATATGTATCAGTTTCTTTTCCATTTGTCCACTGAAGGACACCTTTGTTGTTTCCATGTCTTAGCTACTGTGAATAATGCTGCCATGAGCATGGGAGTGTAGAAATCGTTACAAAGTGATGATTTCATTTCTTTTGGGTATAACCCCAGAAGAGAGATTGCTAGGTCTAGTAGTTGTCACAGAGAATCATAATCATACCAGTTATGTGGTTTTAAAGGCAATCATGAAACAGGAATTGCCTAAAGTGATAAAGTCTCAGGGATAACTCAGGTTTTTTCAGTGACAAGGTTGCTTTCTTGTTGGGAAATATGCAGAAAAAAAGTTATTTTGTGATAAAGGTGTTAAATCTTTATTAATGTTTACTTGATACAGTGTAGACAAGGACTCTGTCAAGGTGTGTGTTTGTTTTTTTCCTTTTATGGGAGCCAGGCGGACTATGTACCAATTTCTCTGGCTGCTCTTTAATCCTCTCCCTTTTGCATAAAACAGCATTTTCAAATGAGTTAACAGAACCTTAGAGCCATCTTTCAATAACTTGGGTGAAATTGGCCAGCTAGTAAGTGGGAGAACAGAAAGATATGTTTTATTGACTATGTAAAGGCATTTGGCTCTGTGGATCCCAACAAATTATGGATAACATTGCAGAGAATGAGAATACCAGAGCACTCAATTATACTCATGAGGACCATCTGTACATGGACCAGAAAGCAGTCATTTGAACAGAACAAGGACACACTGCTTGGTTTGAAGTCAGGAAAGGTGTGCATCAGGGGTGTATCCTTTCACCATATCTCTTCAATCTCTGTGCTGAGCAAGTAACTCAAGAAGTTGGACTTTATGACGAACAACATGGCATCAGTATCGGAGGAAGATTCATTAGCAACCTGTATTATGCAGATGACACAACTCTGCCTGCTGAAAGTGAAGAGGATTTGAAACATTTATGAAGGAAGATCAAAGAACACAGCCTTCAGTATGGATTGCACCTCAACACCAAGGGAACAAAAATTCTTATAACTGCGTCAGTAAGCATGGTAAGCAGAGAAAAGATTGAGGTTGTCCAAGATTTTGCTTTACTTGGTTCTACAATCAACACCCACAGAAGCAGCAGTCATGAAATCAAAAGACACATTGCATTGAGAAAAGCTGTTGCAAAAGACCTCTTTAAAGGGTTGAAAAATAGGCCAGGTACGGTCGTGCACGCCTGTGATCCCAGTGACTTGGGAAGGGGAGGCAGGAAGATCGCAAGTTTAAGACCAGAGGCAGTCTGCGTGATTTAGCGAGACTTTGCCTCAAAAAAAGTAAAAAAAAAAAAAGGGGGGGGGGGGGCTGGGGATGCAGCTCAGTGGTCCAGCACTTGCAATGCATGCAAGTGTGAGGATGTGGGTTCAACCCCCACTACCGCAATCAATCAATCAATCAATCAATCAATCAATAAAACAAAGTGTTGAAAAGATGTCACACTGAAGACGAAGGTGCGCCTGACTCATGCCATGGTATTTTCAGTTGCATCATATGCTTTCAAAAGCTGGACACTGAACAAAGGAGACAGGAGAAGAAATGAGGCTTTCGAATTATACTGCTGGAGACAAATATTGAATATACTACATGGACTGCCAAAAGAACCAACAGATCTGTCCTAGAAGAAGTGAAACCAGAGTGCTCCTGGGAACTAAGGATGGCTAGATTGTGTGTTACGTATTTTGGACAAGTTGTCAGGAGGGACCAATCCCTAGAGAAGGACATCATGTTTAGGAGAGTGGCAGGTCAATGAAAAAAAAGGAGCACCTTCAACTAGATGGATTGATACAATATCTGCAACAATGGGCTTCAACATAAAAAAAGGAGTGTGCATGGCACAGTGTTGGGGAGTGTTTTGTTCTGTTGTACATAGGGTCACTATGAGTCTGACCTTACTTGATGGCATCTAACAATAACAACAACAACAACAACTGTATATTTGTTATTTCAAGTGCTTACACATCTCAATTAGTTTAATCCTTATAACAATTTAATGAGGCGAGAATCACTATTATTCCTATTTTTAGAATGAGAAAATTCTGGCACAAAGTAGTTTTAAAAACTTTGCCCACCATCATACTCCTGGCAAACAGCACAGCCAAAGTGTCAACCTGGAAGGTCTAACTGTAGCCTGGGCTTTTCGTTCTGCCCTCTCATGTTTCCCTACTTCAATCCATACTAAAGTTATCTTTTAAAAAACTTTTAAAAAAGCTTTGATAAGCTGACTCATCCAGAACCTATTAAAAATACTACCTATTTCATCAAGGTAAATGCCTGCTTTCTAATGGGTTCACAGTTCAAGTCTGAACCACATAGAATGATGCTCAAATGTCCTGTTCTCCCATTTACTAGCTGGTCAGTTTCACCCAAGTTATTGAAAGATGGCTCTAAGGTTCTGTTAACTCCTTTGAAAATGCTCTCTGATGCAGAAGGGAGAGGATTAAAGAGCAGCCAGAGAAACAGATGCATAGTCTGCCTGGCTCCCAATAATGCAAGTTAATAAGAGCTTATTTTCTTTCCCCTCATGAAGGCTTTACTTCAGTAAGGTGTGTCTGTGTTTTAGTCTACCTGTACTCGTGAGTCTTGCCCCTGAGAAGGCTCTGATTACCCAGATGGGAGCTACTATTTCATGACTCCAAAATTATTTGTGGTAGATAGTCATTGTATCTTAGTATAAGCCCCCTGAATCACTTTTTTCAAAATATATATTTTATGTAATTGCTTTCCTTACGAATTGTTCCATAGGTATTGAAAGCTAAGCAGGGTCATCCTGGTTAATTCTTGGGTGGAGATCACCTGGGAATACCAGGTGCTGCAGAATAGGGAGAACGACCTGGCAATCCACTCCTGAAAGGATTCACCATTGAAAACTCTATGAATAGCAGAGAAGGACTGACAATAATGCCAGGGATGGCACAGTGTCAGAGAGTGGTTTGTTCTGTTGTACACAGGGTCACTATGAGTCAGCCCAACTCAAGGGCACCTAACATCAACAACAAATGTATATACTGCCTCTCCAGCTTAACTCTAAATTCCTAGCATACTGAAACAATGTTTGCTGATTGATGTATAAAAGTATATGAAAAGAATATCTTAGAAATGTATTCAGTTATGATTGTCCTCATTCTACACGAACCTATCATTAGATAGTCTAAAGAGTTCAAAAATGGGACATATCAAGGCTAACTTATTTGAACGATGTTTAACTGGAACAAGGAGCAAGAGCTCGAAGTTCTCACAAAACTGAATGGTTCTTTACACCACAAGGCCATGGGCCAAAGACATAAATTTAAGAGGGGAAGTTAAGTGTGGTGGTGATTGACTGTAGTCCCAAGCTACTTGAAAGGCTGAGGTAGGATCATATGAGCACAGAAATTCAAAGCCAGCCTGGGTAACATAGTGAGACCCTATTTCAATCAATCAATCAATCAAACAAGTTTGGGGGCTGGTGATACAGCTCTGTGGTACACGACTTGCTTACTCAAAACATGGACCATCAAAGTGCTAATAAAGAGTCACAGACACTCAAAATGAATGAATGTTCAATATTGAAGCTTAGACTGACTCTTGGAGTCAATGGCTAAAGCCAGATCCTTCAACAGTCGCAAAGGCACCATTTTTTGAATAACACTCGGCAGCATGTTAACACAGGTCACTGATGCAACATCCAAGTTTATCACCAGTATGTGTACACTCTAAAAGCTGGCTTCTCTAAGAGACAGTAGTGCCCTGTTGAGTGAAACTCACTCTTCAGAGCCTAGAGGAACTGAACTGGTAATTTATGAAAAAGTTTTCAAAAGCATGTCAGATCAGCCTGACTGTGACTGCGAAGACATCCGACTCTGATGAAGACGGTGTCCCTCTGACTCCAATATCATGTTCAGTCTGGACACATTCCAGGCTGGCTACTGCTACATTTGGCACCACAAAGGAAGCATACTAGCTGGGTTCCTAACTAGAGATCAGAAAGCATCCCTGCAAATGCAGGGACACAATTTAGAGTTCAAACAGCTGTTTGTTAAGCTAAGCATTCTGGCAAAGCTTGAAAAACATGGAGAAAATCTTCCTTCAACCCATCACACTTTTAGCAGCAAAGTAAACACAAGAGAACTTCTGATGAGAAAAGCCTCTGCTTCTCACAACTCAATCCCCAGTCCCAGCAGCTGGGGAGGCAGGAGGAGCAGAGTTGCCCCGGCAGCGCAGCTTCGCCCCAGGGCCCTCCTGCGCCTCAGCCGCAGCACCCGCACGCGCGCGCACGGCCACATTGCCCAAGAGGAAGGTCAGCCCGGCCGGCAGAGGCGGAGAAGGAGGAGCCCAAGTGGAGGTTGGTGAGGCTGTCGGTCAAGCCTGCCCCGCGAAGGTGGACGCGAAGCCCAAGAAGCCAGCGGGAAAGGCTAAGTCTGTGGACAAGAAGGCGCAAACAAAAGGGAGAAGGGGAGCAAAGGGAAAACAGGCCAAAGTGGCTAACCAAGAAACTAAAGATGATTTACCTGCAGAAAATGGAGAAACTAAAAATGAGGAGAGTGTAGCCTCTGATGAAGCAGAAGAGAAAGAAGCCAAGTCTGATTAGTCATACATCATGTCTTACCAGTGGTCCCTGGCTCCCTTCTTGTACAACCCAGAGGAATATTTTTATCAACTATTTTGTAAATGCAAGTTTTTTAGTAGCTCTAGCCTTTTTCAAATGGAGAGAATCCCACCTCATCCCATTTTTAAAGTGTAAATGATTTTTTTAAAGAGGTGAAATCATTTCCTGGTTGTTTATATTTTTTCGTACAACCAGAAAATAGTGGGATATTGAATTATGGGAGGACTTGACTGTCTTCATTGTCAGCTTAACATTCCATAGGTGGGGGAGTCAGTTTTATATCCTACAATAAAAACGTACTAAGTGGCAGTTTGGAGTCACAGTCATGCATTCAATGTTGTGTTTGAAATTCTGTTTCCCATATTGTGTTGAGTAGACCATTTCCTACAGAAAACCACTCCTTGATTTTTTCGGTGTTGGGTGTGTGCGCTCAGTGCCATCTGTGCTTATGGTAGCTAAGTTCTATACTTCTGTTAATGTGCTGTGAACGATGGAAAATTTGAGTATGTGGTGTTTATGATATAAAATCATGAGTTGGTGGGAGTTAAGTAACAGATTATCATTGGAAGATACAAGGACATGATAACCTCCTAAAAATTTGCCTCCAAGTTTAAAGCCGGAACGTCACTGGAATAATTTTTAAAAAGAAACAATACCTGACTTCTTAGGTTTTCGGTACGTGTGTTAAGAATCGTGCACCAACTGAAATGTCTGCATACTGATCCTCAACACAACCAATAAAATCTCTTATGAAAGAAAAAAAAAAAAAAAAAAACCTCAATCCCCAACAGAGCTGTTCTCTAACACTTTCTCAAAGGATATGGCATAGATTAACTGCATACATCAGAACATATCATCATATAACTTCAAACTCTCCCTATGAATTATTGTTTCTTATACATCTAAAGGATAAAGAACAAGTTCAGGTGAAAAAGCCTATATCTTTCACCTATGTTGGACTACTGCCAAAGTAAAATGTTACCATGACTCTGGATAGAATAAATGTCCAAAACCAAAAACTGATGGAAATTGGGTTTACAGGATAGTAATGTTAAAAAATCAAACTAATTAAGTATTCTTTAGATCTTAAGCACAGTTAAGTACAACTATATTTTACAAATGGGAGAAGGACGTGGCAACCCACTCCCAAGGCAATCTTGAAACAATCAGCCATTAAAAACCCCTATGAGGGTCGCTATGAGTTGGACTCGACTCACAGGCACCTAACAACAACAACAACAACAATATTTTACAAAAACTCAAAAAGTATCTGAGGCACCTGAGCAAGATGGTGGGGTTAAAAAATGGAATAAAAAACTAAGAATTCAAGAGTTCCCATCTCTGATCTTCACCTAAATAAAGGCAAAAGGCTAGGGTAGGCTGGATGTGGTGGCACACACCTAAAATACCAGAGACTCAAGAGGCTGAGGCAGGAAGATCACAAGTTTGAGGCCAGAGACACTCTGTGTAACTTAGAAAAACCTATCTCAAAATTTAAAAAAAATTAAAAATGGAGTGGGGGTGAAGCTCAGTGGTAGAGCACTTGCAAAGTATGTGGGAGACCATGGGTTCAACCTCTAAGTATTGGCGGGGGGAAGCTAAGGTATCATAAGAGCCAGCTTCTAACTAACCCTTCACATGGCAATGCTGGGTGACACCATGACAGTATCAACTCGGGAGTCTGTTTGTCATGAGTAGGATGAACAGCATGCAGCTGTAGCCCTGTGGCATCAGATCCCGTCAGATCTCGGAAGCTAAGCAGGGTCAGGCCTGGTTAGTACCTGGATGGGAGACCACTTGGGAACACCAGAAGCTGCAGGCTTGGGAGAAGGACCTGGCAACCCCCTCCCAAAAATCAATCTGCCATTGAAAACCCTATGAACAGCAGAGAAGCACTGACAATAGTGTTTCCCCTGTTGTACAGAGGGTCGCTATGAGTCAGATACCAACTCGATGGCACCTAACAACAACAACAACAACAGGATGAACATGGTATGGATTTCCTCCTTCCCTCTGACATATACTATGATGCAAGGCATATACAAGTCTCCCAGCTACAGGAAGTTGCTGATCTAGGGAGACAAGATACTGTGGCGAGGGGCGCACTCGTGCTAAAGAGGCAGTAGAGAGGCATTTCAGGAAGAGGAGAATGTTCGGAAAGCCTTCAGCAGCTTGAGTGTGTTCTAAGCAACAAGGGAAGAATGAGAAATAGCCAAGGTAAGTTAAGTCTGTGTAAAGAAAAGCTTGTGATATACAGGATACTTAAAATGTTTAACTTTTTTTTTTTTTTTTTTTTTTGCAGTACTGGGGGTTGGACCCAGGGCCTTGTGCCTGCATGCTCTGCAAGTGCTGGACCACTGAGCTGCGCCCCCAGCCCATTTTTTAGTTTTTGAGACAGGGTCTCGCTAAGTTACGCAGACTGCCTCTGGTCTCGAACTTGCGATCCTCCTGCCTCCGCCTCCTGAGCTGCTGTGCACCACCGCGCCCGGCTTGAACTGTTTAACTTTTTACGCTACAGGTTATACCAGGCAAAAGGAACTACACAACCAAAGACCAGAACCACGTGACAGCTCAGTGTGGTAGGGGAAACCAAGCAACAAACTGAAAACAGACTGGATTTGGTTTAAATATAGCTGCTAAGATCACCTGACACATTATTTCTGAGATTTGGCAAAAATGTTGACCTGTGAAACACTGAAGAGCTTTTCTGATGAGGATATGAAATTCTGCAAAATTCTGGTGCATGTTAACCCAGACTCTAACTGACTGTCTATAATAAGGGTAAGGCTCTGCCTTGTCTAAGAGTCCTTGCATGAAACAGAGTTCAGAAAAGAACACAATAATTATGGTTTTGTGAATTCAAAGAAATGCTGCCTCTGCTCTCTGGATGTGCCTCAGATGCTGTTGTCTGCACATTTCGCTCAAGACCACATTACACATCCAATGACAAATGCACCCGAATTAGAAAAGGCAGCGCTAGAGCATCTCCTAGGCCACCACAGAGTGACTGTACCCGAAGGACTCTTCTGGTTCTTCCATTTTATTTTCACTGGTAAAGATAAACTAGGTGAAGCCAGGCATGGTGGCGCACACTTTAGTCCCAACGACACAGGAGGTGGAGGCAGGAGGTTTGCAAGATCGAGGCCAAAGGGAGCCTGTGTAACTTAGTGAGACCCTCCCTCAAAATACAAAGTAAAAAATGGACTGCAGGTATGGCTTTGTGGCTGGGTGTTTGCAAGCAAAACACACACATACACACGCACACACACAAAGCCATGTGTGAGGCTCCAGGTTCAACTCCCCAGTACCAAGAAGGAAAAAAAAAATATATACACACACACACACACACACACACACACACACACACACACTAGGTGGCAAAAGATTCTTAAGATCTGCCTTGACACAGGCCACAGGTGGAACAAGGAAAGGGGTTTGAGAAATCAAAGGTCTATAGGAAAGGGGAAGTGCAGACAGAGAAGAGCCTCAAGAGAAAGGAAAACCCTACCTCACTTCTACTCCCACTCCTGGTCCACAGCAGCACTTTACTTCCTACTTCCATCATTTTGCCTACGGCCCTCAGTTCCAAAGAACTGAGTGTCCACCAAGAGTTTACTATGGGAGGGGAAGATACCATGACTGACACTTCAGACACTGTGATTCCAGTGGTGACACTCACAGCAGGCTAGCCAATAAAACTTTCTACAACAATATAAATGTCCTGTACCTGCAGTGTGCAATAGGGTAGTCACATACCAATCAGAGCTATCAAGAACTTAAAAAATAGCCAGCACAACTGAAGAACTGAATTTTTAATTTAACCTAAAGTATAAATTTTATTTACTTATTTATTTTTGCAGTGCTGGGGACTGAATTCAAGGCCTTGAGCATGCTAGGCAAATGTTCCACCATTAAACTACACTCCTAACCCTTAACTTTTACATTTATATAGGCAAGTATGCTTAGTGGCTACAGTTCTGAACAGTGAAATTTAGACACTACATGCTATATACTGCAATATTCAGCACATGTAGATTAATATCTTGTGGTCTAACCCTAAAATGTATGAACATGCATTAAATGAGAAATTACATCTTCCACAGAAGCATCAATTTACAAGCTTTTAAAGCTGGGCATGGTGGTGCATGCCCATAATCCAAGCAATTCAGGAAGGTAAAGCAGGAGGATCACAAGTTTGAGGCCAGAAGCAGCCTATGTAACTCAGCAAGACCCTGTCTCAACATAAAAAAAAATTAAAAAGGAGGCTGGGAAGGCAGCTCAGTGGCAGAGCACTTGCCTAGCATGTATAAACATGCACAAGGGCCTGGGTTCAACTCCTCAGTACTGTTTAAAAGAGAAAAAAGAAAAGAAAGAAGAGGTCTCCTTATATATCCTAAGCAGGCCTGGAACTCACTATGTAGCCCAAGTTGGCCTCAAACATGTGGTCCTCCTGCCTTGGCCTCCTGTGTACTAGGAAAACAGGGGTCGTATCACCCTCCCCAGCCTATCTAAATAACACCTTTTATAAAAACTAAAAAGAAGTGCTGTAATTATTTTGAGGTTCTTGTATATGCAATGCTGCTATCAATATGGCTCATGGCAACTTTTATAACAGCAAAATACACTGAAAGGCAATTTAACTTCCAAGTTTAAGTGTTCTAGGACAACAGCAGCTCTTCAGAGTTGACAGTAAACTTTGCTAACGTTAGAAACAAAAGTCTTTAGTAAGTCAGGCATATCAAGATGGACAAAGCAGTCACAAATGCTTCTAAATTGCTTCTCAATTATATCAGAAAAATGTTCAATACCTATGTCTTACTAAGTCTGTTTTGTTCAAACCATCCAAAGTATACCTTTAGCAAAGCTCTTAAAACAGTGTATAAATTATTTAGAACATGAATCTTGGTTTTTGTATCAGTTTTCTCAGTAAGCATAACAGCCTTCACCTAGGAATACTTGATAATTTGTTGATATGATTCATCAAGGTGCTGGATAAATAGTTTTAAGAATTCATCTAAATGATACAACTATCAAGACACACTCACATAAAGAGGGAAAAATTACCCGCTTAGACTCAGTAAACATCTATAAAGGACTCCACCCAACAACAGCAGAATAAACATTCATCTCAAATACCCAGCAGAACATTCTCTAGGACAGACCATATAGCAGGTCATAAAACAAGCTCCAATGAATCTAAAAGGATTGAAATAATACAAAGCATGCTTTACAACCACAACGGAATTAAAACAAATCACTACCAAAGAATTTTTGGAAATTCATAAATATGCCGAAACTAAATAATATGTTCCCTAAATAATACATGGATCAAAGAAATAAAAAATACTTTGAAATGAAAATAAACACTGTGTATTCAAATTTATGGAAGGCAGTTAAAGTGAGAAATCTACAGCTGTAAACATGTACATTAAAAAGAAAAACATAGCCAGATGTAGTGGTACATGGCTAGAACACCAGTACTCTGGAGGCTGAGGAAAGAACTGAGTTACACAGCAAGGCCCAGGCCAGCTTAGACTACACAGTGAGACCCTGTCTCAGAAACAACAATATCTTTTATATTAAAACCCCCAAAATAATTGTACACAAGAAAATAACTCTTCATTAGGTTACCTAAGGATATGCAGTTAAGAAGTTGTCCTTTCTGTCAGGTCTTTAATATCTAACAGGGAAGGGGTGAAGTGAAGGAAAGAACATGCAGAAATCTTACATTTTAACACACAACACCTCAACAAACTCATAGCTAAATTTGAAAATTACTACTAAAGATTTTAAAGGTAACAGCTGTACAAGTGGGTGTTAATTCTATCACTAGCTGAAAGAAGGCAAGATAATGGGCTTCTGAATAGGTAGAGTATGACTTTGCAAGTTTATGTTGTTGTTGTTAGGTGCCGTCAGTTGGTATCTGACTCATAGGGACCCTCATAGGGTTTTCAATGGCTGACTGTTTCGGGATTGCCTTGGGAGTGGATTGCCAGGTCCTTCTCCCATTTTTGTGCTGCTGGGAATTGAACGCGGGACCTCAGAGACTGCAGCACAGTGCTCTACCAACTGAGCTAAATCCCAGCCCCTTGTAAGTTTATAAACAACTTAAAAGTATTGGTTCTTCTATATCAGTAACCTAAATTTAGGAGATAAATTAATAAATTCCTTTTTTTGTGTGTGGTACTGGGGTTTGAACTCAGGACCTCAAGCTTTCATGCTTTGCAAGTGCTGGACTACGGAGCTGCACCCTCAGCCCATTTTTTTTTACTTTTTGAGACAGGGTCTGGCTAAATTACACAGACTGCCTCTGGTCTTGAACTTGCACTCCTCCTGCCTCTGCCTCCTGAGTCACCTGGATTACAGGCATGCACCACTGCACCTGGTTTCAATTAATAAATTTCAAGGAAAGATCTGTAGGTGCTATCAGTTTCCACTTTCAGCATTAGGTGGGGTCACTAGTCATAAATTCAATTGGATAGATATCTGAGGTAGATTACATTAGCACAACTTTTGAGAATTCACAAATTTCACATTTCATTCTGATTCAGCTTTAAACACATGACTTTGAGAAAAGTCTTAATATGATCTTCTCTAACAGCATCGCACAGAACTTCTTTGAACTACTGTCATTTCCTAAAGAGGTGCTATATAGTTAAGCAGAAATCCTGCCTGTCTCTCCAAAACTGAAGTGCCTGTTTACTTTCATTACTAAAATTTTAACTTCAATTCCTTTTTTATTCCCATAGTACACAGAAAGAGTAAAAGTAGCTACGGCTATATAGATTAAATGTTTTTTCCTAAAAAGTTACAGAAAACCTGAACAATGAATGGGAAGAGTCTGTTATATTAATTTTGTAATGATGACTGAGGCTGGTGTTTAGCTCAGTTGGTAGAGTGCTGCTCTGCACTCTCTGAGGACCCGGGTTTGATCTCCAGTACCTCAAAAACGAGAGAAGGGCCGGGAACAGTGGCGCACGCCTGTATCTCAAAGGCTCAGGAAGTGGAGGCAGGAGGATCACAAATTCGAAACCAGAGGCAGTCTGTGTAACTTAGCGAGACCCTGTCTCAAAAAGTAAGAAAATAGGCTGAGGGTACAGCTCAGTGATCCAGCACTTGCAGAGCATGCAAGTGCAAAGCCCTGGGTTCAACCCCCAGTACCAACAAAAAAAAAAAAAAAAAAAAAAAAAAAAAAAAAAACAGGAGAAAGATATGGCAATCCACTCACAAAGTAATCCTGAAACAGTCAGCTATTGAAAATCCTATGAGGGTGGATATGAACTGGACCTGACTAGATGGCACCCAACAACAACAAGAAGATGTAAGTAGAAATCTGGGCAGTAAGAACAGTTTTAGGGACAATCTGTTTACTCAGAGAAGAGGACTGACCATGTTTCTGGCTTATCATCACATGTTCTACATACACTATATCCAGGTGCTTCAGACAATGTGGAGGAGGCTGCACTGCCTGCGCCAAGAGCTGTAGGATGAAACAAATCTGCTCCAAGAGGCCATGCACTGTTTTTTTGTTTTTCCTTTCTAAGTAATTAAAACAAAGCGGAGTGTGTTGATACACACCTGCAAATCCCAGCCATTGGGAGGCAGAGGCAGGAGGCTGGACACAAGTTTTGAAGCCAGCCTCGTCTTCACAGACAACTCCAGGCCAGCCTGGACTACACAGTGAGACCCTGTCTCAAGAAACTACACACATGCACACACACACACTCACATGGAAAACCAGCCCTAAAATGTTTGTTGACTTGTAAACTGACATCTGGAAAACTACTGTGATGTTTTTGTTTTTTATGGCTTTTCTGATTATCATCCTAGCATCCAGAGACTACTGCAATACATGTGAACACTTGAGTGAGGATGCCCCACTGGTCTATCTTTTTCTCGAAGTCTTCAGCAAAACCTCCTGGCTTTAAAGCTCAACATCTGCAACATAAACTTTAAAAAGCTTGGTTTCTTTACTCATTTCCTTCCAGACAAGAGTGAGGGTGGATGATCTCCTTCTAACAGAGATTCATTTAGTACAAAGGGAAACTGAATTAAAACTACAGTATGTCTATGAATACATACCAAATTTCTCTAATATCATAATTACTAATTTAACCTGACACACTTACAAAAGCAAACTAATTACCTAGAAGAATAACATGAATAAAACATGCCTCAGAAAAAACATATCAAGTATCTTAGATGCCAAAGATGCTGAATCATTTCATAAATCTGGTTACCACAGTCCTACAAAGCACTGACACACTTTGAAATAATGTTCTATTGTTACAGGGGGCAAGAAAATGAAACAAAAATTAGCTGTGTTGTTATTATATATTATGGCTAGGGATTATGGGCATTCTCATTTAACTTTATCTTAAATTAGGTAGCTATCAGTACAATCCTATTGGGCAATAGGGAAAAAGTCTCCCTTGAGATTAGAAACTAAATTATTAATAGAAACAATCAAAATATCTAGTAATAGGGAAATCGTTAAGTCAGTTATAGAACATTACCTTGCTGTATTATATAACCATTAAAAATAGAGCTGGAACATCCCCCAAATCCCCAGTGATTTAGGAGGCTGGGGCAGGAGGATCCCAAGTTTGAGGCCAGAGGCAGCCAGTGTGATTTAGTGAGACCCTGTCTCAAAAAAAAAAAAAAAAAAAAAAAAAAAAAGGCAGGCATGGTGGTACAAGCCTGTAATCCCAGCAACCCAGAAGGCAGAGGCAGAAGCAACTCAAGTTCAAGGCCAAAGGTAGCCTGTGTAATTTAGTGAGATCCTGACTCAATCAAAAATTTTTAAAAATGGGTTGGGGTGCAGCCCAGTGGTATAGCACTCACCAAGTATGTGTGAGGCCCTGGGTTTAACCACCAAGTATGGCTACATAAATAAATAAATTAAATAATTTTAAAAAATGAGCTGAGGGGCAGCATAGTAGTAGAGCACTTGCAAAGTATATGGAAGGACCTGGGTTCAACTCCCAAGTACCATTAAAAAAAAAAACAAAAAAAAACAAAAAAAAAAACCACTGTTTTAACCAGGCATTGTTGAGCGTGCCTGCAATCCCAGCAAATCAGGAGGCAGAAGCAGGAGGATCTCAAGTTAGAGGACAGAGGCAGCCTGCATAACTTAGTGAGATCCTGTCTCAAGATCAAAAATTTAAAAAGAGGGGGTCTGGGTGTGCAGCTCAGTAGCAGAGCACTTACAAAGTACACACAAGGCCCTGGGTTCAATGCTTGAGTACCTCAGGGGAAAAAAAATGGGGCTGGGGATGTAGCTCAGTGGTAGACCATCTGCTTAACAAGAGCAAAGCACTGGTTTCCATTCTCAACACTGCAAGAAAACAAAACAAAACAACCTTTTTGCCAGGCATGGTGGCTCTGGCCTGTAATCCTAGCAATTTGGGAGGTGGAGGCAAAAAGATCACAGGTTCCATGCCAGAGGTAGCCTATATACCTCTGGTAGCCTATAAATTTTTAAAAATTAATTAATTAATTAATTAATTAAGTGATACTTGGTGGTTAAACCCAGAGCCTCACACATACTTGGTGAGTGCTGTACCACTGGGCTGCACCCTAACCTGTTTTTAAAAATTTTAGTGAGACTCCGTCTCAAGATAAAAAAATAAAAAATGGGCTGGGGGTAGAAGACCAGTGGTACAATGCTTGCAAAGTATGCGCAAGGACCTAGGTTCAACCCCTAAGTACCGCAAAGAAAAGAAAAAAAAAAAAAAAAAAAAAAAAAAAAAAAAAAAAAAAAAAAAAAAAAAAAAAAAAAAAAACCAAAAAAAAAAAAAACACCACTTCTTGTATATAGCCATTAAAAATAATTAGTGGCCGGGTGAGATGGCACATACCTGTAATTCCAATGACTTGGGAGGCAGAGGCAGGAGGATAGCAAGTTCGAGGCCAGAGGCAGCCTGTGTAACTTAGTGAGACTGTCTCAAAATAAAAAGTAAAAACTGGGCTAAATATGCAGTTCAGTGGTAGAGAGCTTACAAAGCATGCCTGAGGCCCCTGGGTTCAACCCCCAGTACTGCCAAGAAAAAAAAAATTAGTAAAATCAGGCTGGAGATGTAGCTCGGTGGTGCTTGCCTAGCATGCTTAAGGCCCTAGATTCAATTCCAACACCACAAAAAAAACTAATAATAATCATTAGTAAAACTAATATGTAAAATGAGCTAGGTGGTGTGACATCTGCCCATAATTCCAGGACTCAGGAGGCTGAAGAAGGAGGTTTATGAGTTTGTGGACAACCTGGTCTACATAGCCAGTTCCAGGCCTGCAAGGGCCACACAGCAAGACCCTGTCTCAAAATAACAAACAAACAAAAAACTAAGAAAATGGCAACATTTTCTTTGTTTTGCTTTTGCTGTGCTGAAGGATGAACTCAGGGCTTTGTGCATGGGAGGCAAGCAGTCTACCATTGAATTACTGAGTTACATCCCCAGGCACATGTTACAGATTTCGTGGTTTGGGGGGTTTTTGTTTGTGTTTGCTTTTATTCTTGAGACAGAGTCTCATTATGTAGCCCAGGCTGGTCTTGAACTCACAATCCTCTTGCCTCCACCTCTGGTTTATTAGAGTTAAGTCCACTACAAATACAGTATCATAAAAATATATGCTTAAAAGAGACATGAAATAGTTTACAGAGACATGAAATAGTAAAAAAATACTGGCGTACAGGGATTTATATAGGGTTTTGAGTTTCCTATCTTTTTTCTATTAATATATGTTAAGGTAATTTTAAGTGTGAAAGTGAAATGATAATATTGCTAATAACATAAATTGAATATATTCCCACCTCCCCAATTCATTTTTAAATCACATATAGCTATCTATGAGAATAAAGATCTATGAGCTAGGTGTTGTAGCCCACACCTGTAAACCCACCCAGGAGGCAGAGCCAGAAGGATTACAAATTTCAGGCCAGCAAGACCCTGTCTCAAAAACAGGAAAAGGAAAGGAGAAAGGAAAGGAAAGGAAGAGAGGGAGGAGAGGGAGGGAGGGGAGGTCAAGTCTATGAAATTATAACATAAAAGAGAAGAAATGACCAACAGTCCCCCAAACACAATATGTTTTCTTGTTTTCAGTGAATCCTACAGACTCTATTTCCTCTCACTTTATGACTAATTCTTTTCAGATTTTTCAAAAGGAAAATGTTACAGAAGACTTTTTCTATTTTGCTAAGTCTAGATTTGATTTTAGTTGAGACAAGTTCTCGCTGTATACCCCCGGCTGGCCTCAACTTGGAGATTATCCTGCCTCAGCCTCCCAAATGCTGGGTTTACAGGCCAGTGCTGCCACACCGGGCTTACATCTAGATTTTATAAGCCCACTGTTAAACTAAAGAATAAATTAGTTGAAAACAAAAGCCATTATTAAGGTGAAGGGAAATTTTTTTCTATATTTTACTGCTAATATTTAGTACCTGTTTTGATTAAAATTTTAGGAAACAAAATACTAAAACTGCAACTAGAAATAGGACCGAGGTAGGCTCCAACCTTTCCTACAAGTGAAGAAGGAAATACACTGAAGCATTATTTGTAGAATTTTTAGGATTTAAAAATGTTTTGGGGGACAGGGTAGAATACATTTTATGCTCAGTCTTGAAACCAGACAGAATGTTCTCCAAAGGGTCCACACAGAGCACACTGTAGATAAAAAAAAAGAGTCCTTAATATGCTTCAGTAAATACCATGATGTTTTCCCAAGGCTATTGTTTAAAACATCTCTTATTGTTAGCTAACAGCATAATACCAAAGCTCTATTCAACCAAAGAAGTCTACAAAAAAAATAGACCCCTTACAGGACTCTGAGTGGGCATACATCTCCCTGCCTTCGGGTTTAATCCTGACTACAGATGTGTCAGGATGGAGAGAACAACTCTTCTTTCAGCAGTGTTCCATTGACACCTGGCTTTCAGCTGAGCTCTTGGACAGGGGTTGAGGTGACAACAGACATGCACTTGCCAGGTTTATGGGTACAGACATGTAACTTCATAGTTTCCTGAGTGTCCACCTCTTATCAAAGTTGTGCACTACTTGCAGAGCATGCAAGCACAAGGCCCTGGGTTCAACCCCCAGTACCACCAAAAAAAAAAAGTTGTGCACTTGAATAATATTAATAAAACTAGCAGCAGCTGCCTGCAGCCATAGCCCTGTGGCATCTGATCCCGTCAGATCTCGGAAGCTAAGCAGGGTCAGGCCTGGTTAGTACCTGGATGGGAGACCACCTGGGAACACCAGAAGCTGTAGGTTTGGGAGAAGGACCTGGCAACCCCCTCCCAAAAATCAATCTGCCATTGAAAACCCTATGAACAGCAGAGAAGCACTGACAATAGTGTTTCCCCTGTCGTACAGAGGGTAGCTATGAGTCGGATACCGGCTCGACGGCACCTAACAACAACAACAACAATAGTAGCTAGCAATTACTGGCCACTGTATGCTACCTTAGCTACCTTATGCACACCAGCATATTAGCTCTTTTAATCTTCACTTACCCTAGGAAGGTAGGTATTATCGCTGGCATTTTACAGATGAGAGGAGCAAAACACAAAGTAGTTAAGTAAATTGCCCAGTATAAGAGCTAGGATTCAACAATCATATTTATCTAAGAATGGAAAATACAAGTGGATCCGATAGGAGGTAGGCAGAGGATCAGTGGGTGGGAGAGGAGGTAGGAGAAAATGGGAAGGGGAGGGGGAACAATGTAGAGTGGTAAAGAGGAAGAAGGAAAACAAAGTATTGGATGCAACTATATGAATACATGAAAAAAAGGGAAGAATGAAAAATCAGTGGGAGCACTGGGCATGGTGGCACACGCCTGTAATCCCAGCAGCTTGGGAGGCTGAGGTAGGAGGATCACAAGTTCAAGACCAGAGGCAGTCTGCATAATTTAGCGAGACCCTGTCTCAAAATGTAAAAAAATAGGCTGAGGGTGCAGCTCGGTTGTATAGCACTTGCAAAGCATGCAAGTGCTAGGACCAGGGTTCAACCCCCAGTACAGGGAAAAAAAAAAGAAAAAAAAAAAAAACCAGTGGGAATATAACCCATGGTTGCATATGATTCTCATTATGTATTAATTAAAATTCCCTTTTTCCTTTTCTGCTTTAGTTCATACTGTTGCATATCGGATATGACTTAATTCCTCTGTACCCCATTAATATTTATAAATTTTTTTTAAAAAGTTGGGATTTAAAGAAAGACTAGCCTAGAGCTTGTATTCTTTTTTCTATTAATTTTTTAGTGTGCAGCTTAATGGGTTTCATTATGACATTTCCATACATGCATATCATTGTAAACTGCTTGTGTTCACCTCTCCCACTATGCTTTCATGAAGGAAAGTAGTTCACACTACTACTATGTCTCCCATTCCGTGTGTGTGTGTATTTTTTTTTTTTTTTTTTTTTTTTTTTTTAACCCAGGGCCTCGCGCTTGTGTGCTCTGCAAGTGCTGGACCACTGAGCTGCACCCTCAGCCCATTTTTTTACTTTTTTTTTTTTTTGAGACAGGGTCTCGCTAAGTTATACAGAATGCCTCTGTTCTTAAACTTGCGATCCTCCTGCCTCTACCTCCTGAGCTGCTGGGATTACAGCTGCTGGGATTAATGGCTTCCCATTCTATATTCAGGAGCCGGTAAAAGTATAGGAGTATCTGTTAAAAGGAACAAGATTTTCCTTGAAAATTCATTCATGGTTACTTAACTGAGCATGACCACAATGAACTTTAGCTAAAAACATTTAAAGTCAAGTTAAATCTTGGTCATCAAAAAAACCTAAATCAACCCCTGAACAAAGCAGTTGAATTTCCTGGACTATCTTTCAAGGTAAACTAGATGCAAAATCCTAACTACTTGTTATTTTAACTTTATGGTTTTAATATAATGGTATCTGTGCTCTGTTAAAGTAATAAAAGAGACTACATAAAGTTTAAAAAAATCACCTGAAATGCAGTCACTTGGAGACAATAGCTACCTTCTGGGGGCCCTTTGAAAGAGAAGTCTAAGTAATAAGCAAAGAGAAAAAGAGCAATCTTCCCTAAATGGACTCTTTCTCTAGTTTGACCTCATTTGTGTATATAAGGCTCACTACCTAAAGGGTAGTGATTAAGAACACGGCATCAGTGTGGCTCATGCCTGTAATCCCAGCACCTAGGGAGGTTGAGGCAGGACGATCATGAGTTCGAGGCCAGAGGCAGCCTGAGCAATTTAGCAAGACTCTGTCTCAAAATTAAAAATACTCAAATAACAAAACAAATAAAACAAACATGTAATCAGGAGTCCAACCCGCCTGGATTTGAATCCTGACCAGTGCACTTGGGCAAATGATTTAACCTAAACTTCAGGTTCCTTACTAGTAAAATGAGGATAATAACATCTATCTTAAGAGGACTATAGTGAGGATGAAAAGACCACACAAGTAAAACATTCACTTAGTACAAGGGCTTACTAAGCACTCACTACATTAGTCATATTATTACTTACTAAAAGAGGGTTGGCCTGCAGCTGTAACACTGTGGTGTCTAATCCTGTCGGATCTCAAAAGCTAAGCAGGGCCTAGCTTGGTTAGAACTTGGATGGGAGACCACCTAGGGACACCAGGTGCTGTAGGCTTGGGAGAAGGACCCAGCAATCCACTCCCCAAAAACAATCAGCCACTGAAAACCCTATGAATAGCAGAGAAGCCCTGACAATAGTGTTTCGCCTATTGCACGTAGGGTTGCCATGAGTGGGACACTGACTCTACTAAGGACCTAAGGACACCTAAGGACAACATATCTTATCTTATCTAATCTATCTATCTATTTATTTATTTATTGAAGAAGAGTCTCACTGAGTAGCCTATGCTGGCCTGGAACTCACTAGGTAGACCAGGCTAGCCTTGAACTTGCATTGATCCTCCTGCCTTAGCCTCTCAAGTGCTGAGATTACAGGCATGAGCCACAACATCAGGCTTTTTATGTCTACATTTAAAAAAATGTATTTGAGATCTTTGTTTTTGTGGTACCAGGGGGTTGAACCCAGGGCCTTACTCATGCTTTGCAAGCAGCCCCCAACCCCTCTTACATCTGTTATCTTGAGACAGAGTCTTGCTAAATTAAGCAAGTTGCCTTTGGTCTCACTTGCGATTCTCTTCCCTCCCCCACCCGGGTTACTGTGATTACAGACATGCATCACTATGACTGGCTTGGTTTAAGACTTTCTAAGACTAAATTCTTTAAAATATAATTTCTGGGTCATTGATACCTACCACCAAGCTACCCCTAGAAAAGTCTGTACTGGTACAAACGTCTAAAGACACAGGGAGGAGGTACCTATTAACTCATATCCTAGCCAACAGAGGATGAGGTCAGTCTTTATCATCTTTGCAAATCTCAAGCAAAATGACCTCCTTTTATGTCCATTTCTTTCACCACTGAAAGAACCTTAGGCAAGAAGTCTAATGAGCCACTCAGGAGAAGCAATGCCTGAAAGATGAACAAAGCAGAACTACTGCCACCCTACATTCTGGTTTGCTTGCATCTGACAGTTCCAAGCAAGAGGAATGTACTTCAGAGAGTGCAAAGCAGCCAGATTTAAGACCAAATACCAGCTTTTGCCAGGTGCTGGCTATGTGAACCTCTCTGAGCCTGTTTTTGCATCCATAAGATAAAGCTAATAGTGTCAATCTTTCAGTGTCCAACAAGACTAGGAACAGTGTGTAACCTGGTGGCACACAATAAATGTTCCATAAATAGTAGCTATCAATGGTGACTTTTTTTTCTTTTGAACTTGTGATCCTCCTGCCTCCATCTCTTGAGTTGCTGGGATTACAGGCATGAGCCAAAGGACTCAGCAGTGCTGACTTTTCAACCAATGGCTTATTAAGGGAGGTAAGACATAAAAGACTCCAAAGGAACACTGCATTTTCTTACTTATTTTTTCTCCAAAAGACAGAAAATTGATCTTCAGCCAGTCTCCTCAAGAGAGTCTTGTATAAACTGAAAGTTCATGCTCAGCACCTATTTGGAAAGAGTCCATTCTGTTGACAAAATGAACATAAAGCAAACAAAATTTATTTGCTTAGGCTGGTCATGGTGGCTCATGGCTGTAATCCTACCAATATGGGAGGCTGAGGCAGAAGGACTGCAAGTTTAAGACCAAGAGGCAGCCTATGTAACTTAGCAAGACCCTGTCTCAAAATAAAAAGTAAAAATATGGGCTGGGGGTGTAGCTCAGTGGTATAATGCTTGCAAAGCATGCAAAAGTGAGGCCTTGGGTTCAAGCCCCCAGTACCACAAAAAATACATACATACACACATACATACATACATAAATATTAAATTTGCTTTAATAGTACTCAAGCAATGAACTCTCTTCATTCTTAAAAACTAAATGCAATACTCTAGTTTAGTTGGCAAGACTGATAAGTGTTCTTACCAACAAGCAGTAATAAATGCTTCTACATACAAAACCAGCCATTCCCCTTATTTCTTTAGATTGGGTAATTCAAACACATGTAATGAGACTTATACATTGAAATTCAGGACTTGTAACCATGATGAAAACAGCAACCAACAAAATCAGGGCTGAGCTCTGAACTCTAAACAATCAATGGTCATTCTCCGCTCAGCTACCCAGGAGACATATGCAAATGTCACTACAGGACAAGCAGAAATCTCAGGATTTTTCCTTTCAGCATCTCTCAGACCACATTCCTCCTTCAGTCCTAACATCTAACACCTATTAGGTCACTTCGCTCACATCCTGAGATCTGCAACCTTCCCGGCTTGGGCCTCTGGGCCTCCCTTCTTACAATCCATTATGTACACAGGACATTTTTGTCATTAGTTAAAAACCTGAGGCGTCTTAAGGATTAAATCAAACTCTTACTGTGCTTTTCTTATCTGGCCCCAATTCTCTTCTTTTCCAAGTCTTGACCCTTATTCTCACCTTCCTACCTCAAACAAAACAAGCATAACTTTGCCCTCATCTTCCCCCTTACATGGCCTCCCTTCTCTTCACCTAGCCCTATCCTGTTTATCTCACAAGGTAAAGTTACAACTCTAGCATTCTAATACCAGTTCACTACTGAGAAGTAACAATTGTGTGATCTTGCATAGATCATTTAACCTCTGTGGACCACCGCTTCATCTATAGCAGTTAAAGTCTAAGTTAAGAGATTTTAGAAGGTCTTTTTGCATTTTAAAAATCCTGCTATATACTGCCTTGTACTGCCACAAGGTTTTTTGTTGTTGTTTTTGCAGTACTAGGGGTTGAAACCAGGACCTAGTGCTTGCATGCTTTGCAAGTGCTGTACCACTGAGCTGCACCCTCTGCCCATTTTTTCACTTTTTTGAGACAGGGTCTTGCTAAATTACGAAGACTGCCTCTGGTCTCGAACTTGCGATACTCCTGCCTCTGCCTCCTGAGTCACTGGGATTACAGGTGTGCCCCACTGCACCCGGCCTGTTTCACGTATTAATCTTACTTCTCTTATTTGACTTTATAGCTGCTGAAGAGAGAATGTATGTCTTACACATCTTCCCCAACTCTCAAGGCAACTGATCCTAGGATCTGGTTCAAGGAGAAGCTCAGTAAGAGTGCAATGAAATAGGCCAAGCAGCACTGAGACAGAACAATGATACAAAGAGCCAAAGGTGAATACAACGCCTATTTCTCCAGGAGTTCAGAAAGATGGTAAAGGTAGTAAGTGCCAGCCAGAGAAGATACCCAGATGATTCTAGCAGGACTGGTTCCCTTATATAGCTGAAGAATCCTGGAAGCCAGCTCTATAATGAAATGAGCACAGGTTTGCAATCTTAAAATGACCTTCAATTTCCAAGCCAGGAGTGGTGGTGCATGCCTATAATCCCAGCACTCTGGGAGGGCTGAGGCAAGAGGAACAATGCAGGTTCAAGGCCAGCCTGGTCTACATAGTAAGTTCCAGGCCAGCCTGGAGCTGCATAGTAAGACCCTGTCCCAAAAAAAAAAAAAAAAAAAAAAAACAAACAAATTCTGTGCGGCACTATTTGA
Source organism: Pedetes capensis (assembly GCA_007922755.1). Lineage (NCBI taxonomy): Eukaryota > Metazoa > Chordata > Mammalia > Rodentia > Pedetidae > Pedetes > Pedetes capensis. The sequence continues at coordinate 23,849 of VMDO01009026.1, forward strand.
AGTAGGTATTCATTTGCCTCTACATGGCAGGTGCAACTCTTAGGAAATTCAAGTGGCTTTATGTAACCAGTGTGGAGGGAGTGCTGGGATAGAACCCAGGACCTTGAGCGTGCTACTCAAGTGTTCTACCAATGACCTATACCACTCCTCCCTTGGTTCAGAGATCCTGTCAGTAGAGAACCTCAGGGCTACCACAAGCCTGTGCTACAAATATGGGGAACGTAAGTGCATTTCAATCATGCGAGGCCTGAAGCCTGGAGAAGTCCTCCACTTTTAAGTCCTGTGCCCTCATCAAGAAAAACAGAAGTTTTTTAAATAAGAGGAAAAGTAGCAAAAACATATATTAAAGCACTGAGTTCTGTTTTAGGTTTCCAGTAAAATGTTTTTATTTTCTTTTCTCAAACCATAGCATGTTAATATGTAGACAGAATATAAGAAAGGGGTTTTTTGAATATATGCCAACATTAACTAAAACTTAACCAGGATCTCAAAGACAGTAAGAGTGTATGACCCTTTCTGAACTATAGTCAGAGTGAGAAGGCAAATCCTGTGTCTGTTTCATTATCCTGAAATGAAATGTATTCGATACCCGTATACACATGTCTTCTTTATCAAGGGAGAGCAACCAGGTGTGATGGTATATGTCTATAGTCCCAGCTACTCTAGAGGCTAAGGCAGAAGGATCATTTGAGTCTACAAATCCAAGACCAGCCTGGGCAACAAAGTGAGATCCCATCTCAAAACAAAAACAAAAGAAATAGAAGAGAGGGCAAATCCACCCCGATTTCAATGTTAAAGTGTTCAATGCCATCCCCGACACTTTTAAACATGTTTGGGCTCACAAATACCACCAAAAAGAGTTATCAAATGGTTTCAAAGCCAGTCAAATGAAGCTGGCTTACTCTCTAAAGAATCAAATGAAGAAAACTGTTTTGGTTTTACTAACAGCTTTTAAGACAAAGCACGTCCCTCCTCTGCACTCAGCTGTTTCACAGAGTTATGAGACAAAGGGCAACTTCTGTATTGATATACTTTTTTTTTTTTTTTGGAGTAAAGCCACAGGATTACTAACAAACACCTAATGGCCACCATTCAAAAGCAATAATGGCATTATGACTTCATATCCCAGTTATCAACCAAATTGAAAAGAATCAAATGTACGTATTTTTCTCTTCCTCCCCAAAATCTAAAAGTAAATGTGGTCACTCTGATTCACTTTCTCCCCCATCACAAAAACATCTAGAGGGAAAGTTAAACAGTATTGTGTTTTCTGATTATGGGACGGGAGAAGGTTTTACACTGGTTCCAGAGCTCCCTGATCGGAGGTTAAGAACTTATCAAATGTTCACGGCCTACATCTACCACAAACTCGAGAAACGTTAATCAGAATGTTTTCTAAAAAGAAACCCAGAGTCCCTAGCTTTCATTTGTTGATTTAGTGCTAAATATGTAGTGGGATAGACTTAGAGAACAATATGAACTATCAGCTTTCCAGATACAAGTTTCTAGGGTAAGTTTAACAGAGAAACCTATGTATTTAAAAAAAAAAACTGGCTCAAAAGGGGTTTTGTACAAGCTACAAATGTGGGTACTTGAGTAGCCAGCTTTATTATATGATATCACAAGTAGGCTATTTGCTGAACAGAGTAATCACCCACAAAAACACTGAATTATCTCTGTACAATGACATAGAGTCATTTAGAAGTTTAAGTTAACTCTGCACTGCGTTCTCGTTCTCTAAGAAATCAAAAACAGAATACAGGTCTTTCTAAAGCTTGCAACTGGGCGCTGTCTACTCAGATAAACAGTGTGGACTCTGAGGATACCTTCAAAGACCTTGTGAAACAACTGGAAGTTTTCTTCTCCCTTAAGGACTTTTCAGTATTACCTTCTATGAAGTCCAACCTATATTCTTGTATCTCTATTTCTAATAACTTCACAGGGTCCATGTAACTTTTTAAAAAAAAATCACAAGGCCTTCTATGTAGTTCTTCCTATACATCACATTTTTACTTTCTTCCTGTATAAAGTCTAAGAATTCCATTCAAGGGTAGTAAACACATGGCTGGCAAATAACAACAATATGAACTAAGGTTCAGAGGAAAAGAACCTCAGATGCATCGAACACTCAAAGATTACACTTCAGCTTTCCTCAAACTTCACACACTCTTCAGCAACACCCACCCCAATAAAGATAAATTATATATCCAAAAGGGCAAACTGCTTGAGTGAATTGGGTATACAACATAATTAACATGTGCCAGGTGGGGAAGGAATGCTCATGTAAATAGTGAGGCTCAAATAAGCTGCAAACTGAAGCAGCTTATTTTTAACCTGTCAGTAGGGTTTGGGGTGTGCAATTAGACTTTAATATGGAGTAACTGTTCCTCAACTTTCTCCTAAGGAAATCAAAATCCGACTTGTACAATGGCAAGCTGAACTCTACTATTTAGAACTCCGTTAGGTCTCTTAACAAAGAATAAAAATGCATTGGAGTTCCTTCATGAGTTTTGGCATTATAGTACTTCTAACCTCTCTTAACCAGGAAAATTAATTTCTAACCTATGAGGATCATATTACAAAATGCAAAATCCTCAGCTATGTAAATAAGAGCAATGGAATGCTTTTACATAAATACTTCAAGTATAGCTATTTTTTAAAAATCTGATTTTTAAATAAAACTCTAAAGATAACTCAATCTACTCATTCCCTTCCTTTCTACAATCATATATTACTTAGACTTTACCTGAAATATTATCGGTATCAACAAATACTTGAGGCGTTCACACAAAGGCAGTTAAAGACCACACAGAACCCTAACTCTCTTAAGTCACATTCAAAATTCCACTCTGCACCTATTGCAAGCTGTCCAGCTCAGACCTGATGGTAAAGACTAAAACTGTGTAATGAAAAGAGCACAAGCAGCTTCTTTGTGTGTTATCAGAGCAACAGAAGGTAGCTGAGCACAAGGAGAGGCTACCCCCACATTGTGCTTGACATCGACACTTACCTTCAGGATGTCCCCCCTTTTGAAGCTCAGCTCATCGTCCGCAGTAGCTTTGAAGTCATATTTGGCGATGGCTTCCATTCTGAGCGCTGCTCAGTGCTCAGCAGCCAGGAGCTGGGGGAAGGGAGTCTTCCCGGCTGAAGCACTCTGGGCTCAGCCTCGCCTCTCTTCTGGGACTACTCCTGCACGCTGAGACACACAATGCCACCCTGAATCAGAACAGGGACGATTAAGAGAAGTGGCCAGGATCAACGGCAGCCCCGCCCTGCCAATCGGCCTGCAGTCCCAGCCCCCACGCCCCCTGACTCAGTGGGCTCAGCCTCCTCCTCCCTTCCAGGCAACAGCTCTGCTCTCCTCCTTCCTCTTTTCAGCCTCAGCCCCCAGGCGACTGACAGGCCCGGCGGCCAATGGCGGCAGCTGCTTGAATTACTCCAGAATACACTTCCTCTTCCTTCCCAATGGGTGCCCCCGGTGTGCAGAACAGCTGGAGTCTGGTTCGGTCTCCACCTTTCCTCCCGCACCCCTTGCACCGCTTCTCCAACACCCAGTGCAGTCCACTGAAAGGAAAGCCCGCCATGGGGGGGCATTCCGCCCTTCTCAGTCAAGCAGGCCTACCTCCCTGTTTTCTGTAAGCCACCTTTCTTGCTTCCTGAGACCCAGGCTCTCCTACTCTGCAGTCAAAAGCAAGCCAGGCAGGCTCTGGTCTTGACCTGCTTTACTCTTTTCTCCAAACTAAATCTTGGTCTGTTCAAGAGACTGAGAGAAAGTGAACCTAGGTACTGCTTTTTATTCCATTACCCAAGATGAACCCTGGTAGCTCTCCCCTACTGCAAACTGACCAGCAAGCTGAGGCCACCACAGAAAGCTATCTGGCTCAGAGCTCTTTGCTGGTGGAGAGCTGCTCTTGCACAAAACTCCCTTTTCCTTAAATATTCTCAAGACTTTGGGGTCTACTCAGTCCTTGAAATAGATGACCAAGGTTCAGCACAGTAGAAATAGCTCTACATTATTTCTAAGTAGCCTGAAGAGGAGAGTTGCAAATCCTAATTTAAAGAACCTAAGCTGCCAAGTATCTTGTCTGGGCAAAGAAAGTACAGGAGCTGGTGTAAGGGTCAAATCTAAGACTCACAGTTACCCTTAGCACAGCTTTGTTCAGAGTCAGAAGAGAAAGTATAAACAAGAGAAAACTGCACTGTTCAGGTGGGAGACTTGGTCTGAACCTCTGGATGTGGAAGGTTGACAGTGAATGAGGACTGCAATGGCTGCTACAAGGAAAAGTTTCCCACTGTAAACATGGGACACAACCTTGACCTGTGAATGTTGTTGTTAGATGCCCTCAAGTCGGCGTCTGACTCATAGTGACCCTATCTGCAACAGGCAAAACACTATTGTCAGTGCTTCTCTGCTGTTCATAGGGTTTTCAATGGCTGATTGTTTTGGGGGAGTGGGTTGCTGGGTCCTTCTCCCAAGCCCACAGCACCTGGTGTTCCCAGGTGGTCTCCCATCCAAGTACTAACCAGGACTGACCCTGCTTAGCTTCTGAGATCTGACAGGATCAGATACCACAGTGTTAGGGCTGCAGGCTGACCTTTGCACACCTAAACAAAATAAAGTCCTATTCTTGTTCACACAGTCACTGTTTTCTTTTCTTTCTTTTTTTGAGGGACAGTACTAGGTATTGAACCCAGGGCCTTGCACATATTAGGCAAATGCTCTACCACTGAGTATTTTACCCCAGCCCCCTTTTCATTTTGAGACAGGGTCTTGCTGAGTTGCACAAGCTGCTTTTGGCCTTGAACTTGCGATCCTCCTGCCTCAGACTACCAAAGCCCTGAGATTACAAGTGTGCACCACTTGCTGGCTTGCACAGTCACTCTTTTCATAAACACCAAACAAAAGCAAAAAACAAGGGCACTGGCAGAACAGGGACAGATTATATATAGTGACACCCTTCTTGGATAATTACCACCTAGCAACTCATTTGAGGGGCATGAGTAATTATTATTCTTTTGTTCTAAAGTTAACAAGTGGGGCATTAAGCATAGCTGCAAATGGACTAAGCAGTAAACCACCTGGGAATATTCAAACTGGAGGAGATGAGTATTATTAAGAAGGAAAGAAATATGGTAAGAAGTCCTTCGGACATATTCTGAAAGCTGGACAATCTCCTGCAAGTTAATAAACCAAACTAATGGTTATTCTTTCGGGTCATACCTAAGATAGCCTATGGGGCACTTGCTCTAATAGAGGAAAGTAAAGAAAGAGTTCCAGCAAATATGCAAATATTTAAAAAATACAAATTAGTCTGAGTATTTTTACATGTCTTTAAATGCCCTTCATTATATTCTCTGTAGTTATTTTTAGCAAACTAAAATTCATATACATAATTTCACAAGTCAAAGTATGAAAAGGCTTATGAAAAAGCAGTTCCCTACCAATATCCACAAGCTATCACCCTCAGTTTTATTTTTAGCTTTCTCTTTGTATTTCTTTACAGTATTTCTAAATATGTCTGAACTTCTGCATTTTATTTTATTCTGGTCATTGTCTCTTACCTGAAAGATAAAGACTTAGCTGTTCCACCCTAGCCAATCTCCCCCTGCCCTATCCCAGTAATATCCCATATTTTAGCTTAATCAGTAGTACTACATTAAGAAGCTGAGTGTGGTGGCTCATGCCTGTAATTCCAGCAACTCCGGACGTGGGGGCAAGAGGATAAGAGGTTAGAGGCAGCCTGTGTAATTTAGTGAGACCCTGTCTCAACATAAAAAATAAGAAGTGGTCTGGGGGTGCAGCCCGGTGGTACAGCACTTGCAAAGTGTGTGCCAGGCCCTGGGTTCAACCTCCAATTACTAAAAAAATAGTATTACATTAAGAAATTATTGTTATCTGGGCACAGTGGTGCATACCCATAATCCCAGCAACTCAGGAGGCTTAGGCATGAGGATCACAGGTTTGAGGCCAGAGGCAGCCTGTGTAACTTAGTGAGACCTTGTCTCAAGATAAAAAAATAAAAAGGGGGCCATGGATGCACCTCAGTGATAGAGTGCATGCAAAAAGTATGCATGAGGCCCTGGGTTCAGCCCCTCAGTACTACACACCCAAAAAAAAGTATACAGAAAGATAATATATTTATTCATGTTCATTCATGATTAAAATACTGTACAACCAACCTTCCTTTTTTGCACACTCCTTCAATTTTCCTACATTAAAAACTGCTTGTCTTTTTACACCTGCCTAGTTTCCAATGTATGTACTTTTACTTGCTTTTACAAATGCTCCCAAATTTCTACTACATGCTATCAAATATCTTTCATAGCCTATTTATTTTAAAAGGTGTCCAGGACTGGTTGTTGAGACTATGTATCATTGATGGGAAGCTGGAGAACTGAACAGATCTGAAACAATAAGAAGCTCCATTTTTGAAAATCAAAAATCAAAAACCCAAAGACTGTCATTGTCAAGGTACCATGTAGTAAAAGGACATAAACTTTTATGCCATTCAGGATTTAAGGTATCTGTATCACAACTGAACAGCAGGAGCATAAAACCAAGATAGTTCTCAACACCCACCTTCCTGCAGCTACTCAATTCATCTATCATAGGTCCCTGAGTGAAAGAAAGCTTACAGAGACTAACATTGCCAGACGTGCAGGCATACTACAGTAATCCCAATGCTGGGGAGGCTGAGGCAGGAGGATTAATATAACTTTGAGACCAGCCTGGTCTACACAGCAAGTTCTAGGCTACCTGGGCTATATTGCAAAACACTGTCTCAAAAAATAATCACTCAAATAACTATTACTCTGTGAGATATACTGGTAGCCTAATAGAAAATTCAGTCAAGTCTGGTGTGGTGGCACACATCTGTAATCCCAGCATTTGGTAGAGGCATGAGGAATACGCATTTCAGGTCAACCCAGGCTATGAGATTCTATCTCAAAAATAAATAAACAAATAAATAAAGTTAATTAATTTTTAAAAAGATAAAAAGCTGAGTGTGATGGAGCACACCTGTAATTTCAGCAATTTGGGAAGCCGAGGCAGCCATATCCAGACCTAGTATTAAAAAATTTTTTTTTCTTAAATGGGCTGGAAGTGCAGCCCATTGGTAGAGTACTTGCCTACCATGTGTGAAGTCCTAGATTCATCTCCTCAGTACTATAAATAACTAAATAACTAAAATAATTAAGTAAATAAAACCAAATTGGGCGTGGTAGTGCATGCCTGTAATCCCAGCACTCGGGAGGCTGAGGCAGGAGGATTGCTGTAAATTCAAGGCCAGTCTGGTCTACATAGAGATCCAGGACAGCCTGGGCTACACAACAAGACTCTATTTAAACAAAAGGAAAAAAGAAAAAGAAAAGAAAAAGGAAAAAATTCTATCCCATATACAACACTAATTACTAAAAAAGAAGAAATCTGAAGGTAGATACAATGTACAATGATTTTTATGTTTTTGGAGTTTGAAATTGGCCCCCCCAGTCTCCCTCATGATAAGTATGAGCTCTACCATTGAGCTATACTTCCAGCTCCTGCACAATTTTAATAGAGTAGATGTTGTTCTCTCCAAAAAAATGTAGCGACAGTACACTCTATGCTGTTGCCTCATGAGACTATCTCAAAATTGTTAGTACACATTTCTAATGCCCATCTCATGCAGTGAATTTTTTTTTCAGTACTGGGGTTTGAACCCAGAGTCTGGCGCTTGCATGCTTTGCAAGTGCTGTACCACTGAGCTGCACCCTCAGCCCATTTTTTTACTTTCTGAGACAGGGTCTCAATAAATTACACAGACTGCCTCTGGTCTCGAACTTGTGATCCCCCTGCCTCCGCCTCCCGAGTCGCTGGGGTTATAGACGTGTGCCACCTCGCCCAGCTATCATGCAGTGATTTTTTAAAGAGTTAGGTACTGGTCGGGTGGGCACAGTGGCACACACCTGTAATCCCAGCGACTGGAGGAAGAGGCAAGAGGATCACCAGTTCAAGAGCAAAGGCAACCCACATAACTTAGTGAAATCCTGTCTCAAGATAAAAAAAAAAAAAATTTGTAATCCTAGCAACTTGGGAGGCAGAGGCAAGATGATCACAGGTTCGAGGCCAGAGATAGTCTGTGTTTCTTGGCAAGGCCCTGTCTCAAGATAAAAAATAAAAAATGGGCTGAGAGTGCAGCCCACTGGTAGAGCACTAGTAAAGAATGTTTGATGCCCTGGGTTGAATCCCCAAATACAGCAAAAATAAATTAATTTAATTTAATTAAAAATGGGCTGGGTGTGCAGCTCAGTAGTAGGGCTCTTATATAGTATGCACAAGGCCCTGTATTCAACCCTCAATTAATCTGCCCCCCTAAAAAAGGTAAGTTTAATTTTAGTCGCTCAAGTGATAATCATTGCACTGAAACTGTAGTACCTTAAAAGGTATCTGTAAGATTTTATTTGATTTTATTGTCTTTCTTCTATTTAATTATTTTCTTTTCCAAATTCAGAGAAAATAAAATTCATGACACTGGGCCAGCATAGCTCAGTGCTGAATCTGCATGGTCTCTAGAGGCAGGCTAAATGCCATTCAACCAATGACCCTGTGGATTACAGGTATAATTCTGGGCCAGCTTGTGTGTGTGTGTGTGTGTGTGTGTGTGTGTGTGTGTGTGTGTGTGTGTGTGTGTGTGTGTGTGTTACTGGGGGTTGAACCCAGGGCCTTGTGCTTGCATGCTTTGTAAGTGCTGGACCACTGAGCTGCACCCACTGGCCATTTTTTTTACTTTTTGAGACAGGGTCTCTCTAAATTATGCAGATTGCCTCTGGTCTCGAACTTGCAATCCTCCTGCCTCCGCCTCCCGAGCCACCAGAATTACAGGCGAGCCACTGGGATTACAGGTGTGCGCCACCGCGCCCAGCTCTTGGGCCACCCTTTTAAACAAGCTCCAGTTTTCTGATCTGTAAAGTGGGATAATAGCTACTTTAAAAGTGTCAAGGAACATCAGATAACATATATGAGGTATTTTGGACAGTCTGATATGTAACAGTTATTCAAAATGAGTTAAAAATGTTACTCCACTCAAAACAAAAATAAGCGCAAATTAAAACAATGAGGTTTCTTTCATGTACTAATTGGCAAATCTTAAAAAGACTTACAATATCCAGTCTCTGCAATACTTTGGATAAACAGACTCTTTACCCTATGGGATGTTCATTCATTCAACAATGTAAATAGTTACTATCTGATATATAAAACCATCACAGAATCCACACTCTAGCTGAGAATTAATTAGCTCAGCATTTTTGGAGGGTAACATGGCAGTATCTATTGACAATATTAAAATACATTTCCTTAACCAAGGAATTCCACCTCCGAGATTTGTCTTACTGAAAGTGGCACAGAATGCAATGTGCAAAATATATACACCTGATCGATATCCATGAGTTTAGTTAGAGGATATCTTTTTATTTATTTTAACTAGCAAGATATGTTATTAAGTCTTAAAGAACAGTAGAAAAATTACATTTATCCCACCTCTGTAAAGCAAAATAATGTATGTGCGCGCTAAAAAAAAATTTCAGAAGGCTAACAATTGTTCTCTCAAGGAATAACATCACAGAATAGTTTTACTTTCTGTAGGATATACTTCAATTGTATTTGCATTGTTTTTACAGAAAGCATATATTACTTTTGTAGTTAGAAATAAAACAAACCAATTGTTCTGGAGTGAGACCTGGAGTCAATTGTTGCTTTACCACTTACAAGCCTGCAGCGGTAGCCCTGTGGCATCCGATCCCGTCAGATCTCTCTTGGAAGCTAAGCAGGGTTGGGCCTGGTTAGTACCTGGATGGGAGACTGCCTGGGAACACCAGAAGCTGTAGGCTTGGGAGAAGGACCTGGCAACCCCCTCCCAAAAATCAATCTGCCATTGAAAACCCTATGAACAGCAGAGAAGCACTGACAATAGTGTTTCCCCTGTTGTACAGAGGGTCGCTATGAGTCGGATACTGACTCCACGGCACCTAACAACAACAACCACTTACAAACTAAGTGACACTAGAGAAATAACTTAATATTCTCTAACTTCTAGTATCCCTCAGCTAGAAAATGGGGATAATACTAGCATCTATTTTACAAAGTCACTTTGGGCTGGGTGTGGTGGCACACACCTATAATCCCACAGACTGGGGAGTAGGGCAGAAAGATCTCAAGTTCGAGGCCAGAAGCAGCCTATACAATTTAGCAAAACCCTGTCCCAAAATAAAAAGTAAAAAAGGGGCTGGGGATGCAGTTCAGTGATAAGAGTGCTTGCAAAGCATGCCTGAGGCTCTGGGTTCAACACCCTCCCCTTTCCCCACCCCACCTAGTACAAAGAGAAGTTAACTAGCATCATCAGTCCCTTTTCAAATACCAGTCACATGTTATGAGAGTAAATCTAGAACTTGCATGACATACATAAATTTAGAAGAACCCTCTGGTAGGAAAATTAACAGCCATATTGAGTGTAAACTGGGGGCAGGATATAGTTCAGTGGTAGAGAACATACCTAGACTGTACTGGGCTGAGTTCATCCCTGGCACTGTTGGGCCAGAGGGGGAAGGGTGGAAAGCCCAGTGTGAGATGCCCAGACTATAACCCCAGCACTCAGGAGTCTGAGGCAGAAGGATCACAAGTTCTAGCCCAGCCTGGATTATACAGTAAGACTCTCCTTCAAAAGACCAAATTAAAAAAAAAAAAAAAAAAAAAAAAAAAAAAAAAAAAAAAAAAAAAAAAAAAAAAAAAAAAAAAAAAAAAAAAAAAAAAAAAAAAAAATTTAAGAGTAAATTTAAATCATTCCACATCACAAGCATCACAACGATGCTTGAAAATTTACATATATAGGAACAAATCACGGGCCAGAGGTGCAGCACTTGCCTAGCACGCACATGGCTTTGGGGTTTGATAAGGGGCTGGGGGACAAACCAGACAAACTAATGACAGGTAAAGTCAATTATGTTAGGCTATTCTAAATATTTACTTCAAATACATGTGCCAGGTGTGGCGGCAGATGCCTGTAATCCCAGCAACCAGGGAGGCTGAAACAGGAGTATTACAAGCTTGAGGCCAGAAGCAGCCTGTGTAATTTAGCAAGACCGTGAATAAAATCAAAATAAAAATTTAAAAATGGCCTGGGGGTGCAGCCCAGTAGAAGAGCACTTGCAAAATATGTACAAGGCCCCAGGCTCAAACCCCAAGTATCACAACAACAACAACAACAACACAACAACAAAAAATAAAACAAAAATTAATTAAATTTAAAAAATAATATATATATTTAGTCATTTTAAGTGGAATAATTTAAAGCCCCACATCAGTGTTATTATGACTGCATTCTGTGACAGTAGTTTTGGACTTCAGACCCTCTGCATCGAAATTACCCCACTCACAGACTAATTCACTGTTGGGTGCCTCCTGGAGTTCTGCCAGAACCTAACTTAAAAGATCTCCTTCCTCAGTGTAATGGCACGTGCCTATAATATCAGCACTAGGAAAGCTGGAGGAGGAGGATCAACAGTTCAAGGCTGGCCTGGACTCCATAGTGAGACTCTGTCTCAAAAAAAAAAAAAAAAAAAAAAAATCCCCATTCCAGATAATGTAATGTACTATATATAATATCTTTGCATGTTGTTGTTGTTGTTAGGTGCTGTCAAGTCGGTATCCGACTCATAGCGACCCTCATAGGGTTTTCAATGGCTGTTTCGGGATTGCCTTGGGAGTGGATTGCCAGGCCTTCTACCATATATCTTTGCATAAGATGAAAATAATGAAGGGAACAACTGGGAAAAAGCCAACTGGCAAAAAACAAAACAACAACAAAATGAATCCCAATTTTCACTCAGTAATGGTGGAGAGGGCTGTGGTTTAGCTCAGTTGGTAGAGCTCCGCACTCTTTAAGGGCCTGAATTCAATCGCCAGCACTGCAGAAAACGGGAGAAGGATGTGGCAATCCACTCCTGAAGCAATCAGCCATTTGAAAACCCTATGAGGGTTGTTATGAGTTGGACACCACTCTGTGGCACCTAACAACAACTATGGTGGAGAATTCATTTCAGTTCAGCAGACAACTATCAATTTCTCTCAGGAAAGCATGGTAGCGCCCCATTCGGTATTATTTCATTTCTCCCCGATCTATTATTCATCTGCTCTATGTAACAAGTACAAATGCTACAACACACACACAACATAACAGGAATAAGTGAAAAAGATCACTAAGCACCATTAAAAACAGCACTTAAAATCCAGCAAGTAGGCCACGCCTGTAATCCCAGCAACTCAGGAGACAGAGGCAGGAGGATCACAAATTCGAGGCCAGAAGCAGCTGTGTGACTTCGTAAGACCCTGTCTCAAGGTAAAAAATAAAAAAGGGGCTGGGGTGCAGCCTGCAGCTCAATGGTAAACCACTTGCAAAGCATGTGCAAGGTCCTGGGTTCAGCCCCCTAGTACTGAAAAACAACAACAAAAGAAAAAAACAGGTTAGGGGTGAAACACACTGGTAGAGCTCATGCTAGCATGCACAATGCCCTAGGTTCGATTCCAGTGTGTGGGGAGGATGATTAAAACACATGTAGAAAAAGATCTCTGACTAAAAACAAAACAACAGAGAAAAAGGAAAGAAAGAAAGAAAGAAAGAAAGCCAGCCAGCCAGCCAGCCAGGTGCTATAAATCCCAGCAATTTAGAAGGTTGAAGCAGGAAGATCACCTCAAGGCCAGAGGCAGCCTGCACAACTTAGCAAAACTCTGTCTCAAAATGAATAGAAAGGACCTGGAGGAGCTCATGGTAGAGCACTTGCTTAGCATGAGTGAGGCCCTGTGTTCAACCCCAAATACTGCCAAGAAATAAATAAATAAAATAAAATAAATAACAACAAAAACACCAACCGGAAAAGGAATGAACTAGCAGTCACAATGGGCAGGCTTTAACTAGTTCATCAATGATCTAAGTAAGTCCTAGCTCCTTAAATTTTTCAGGTTAGTTTAATTTAATTTATAAAGGTCTACCCGTTGATTTTCACTTAACATTAACTACCCATATGCTAGAAGTCAAAAGGAAGTCTCATGTGGTAAGCCCAAACTGACCCAATCTTCCTTACTAATACCAAAGAGTCATAGAAAAAATAAACAGGCAAAAAGCATGATCTTAAAGAAAAATGATGGGTGTGGTGGGGCTGCGGGTTATTCCAGCACTCGGGAGCTGAAGCAGGAGAATCTTAGTTCGAGGCCAGCCTGGACCACCAAGCAAGTTCGAGGCCAGCCTGGGCTACACATAGTGAGACCCTGAGTCAAAACAAACAAAACACCACCACGACCACCACCACCACCACCACAAAAACAACGTGAGGGAAAAAACTAAACACAAATAATACAAACAAACTACACTGGTGACCCGGTGGCAGTATTGATGACTTACACATGAATTCAGTCCTTGGAGCCTCCCAGTTCCCAGGAGGAGAACTTAAGTTTCCAATGGCCAGCTATCCTGGCTGGCTGAAAGAACACAGCGGACCCTAACAGTAAAAGAATGAAAACAGGGAAGAGGGTGTCTTCCTGAAAAAGAAAACGTAATCTCGAAACGAGGGAGAAAATTAACAGCGCCAAAAGCGCAGTAACTTGAAAACTATGCCCCAGAAGGGACAGCAAAAAGGAAGGGGAAGTAGATTAGAAAAGGGGGGAGGAGAAAAAAGGGGGCAAATGACTAGCATTACAAAAGCATTTCGGGTCCCTACTGGAATGGTCAGGAGACAGAAGAAAAGCAGTAACTAAAGAAGTTAAAGTGAAAGAGGGGCAAAAAAGCCAAAATAGCACTAAAGCGAATTTCCCTCGTGTGATTCCTCTGAGCGTTAACAGCACCAAAAAGACCTTAAGGGCACCTCGGCACCTCTGAAAATTGCACTTTTGTAGCAGTCTGAGCCAGCCTAGAACCACTTTCTAAACAAACTGTAACTCATCTGGTTTACGATCACGTACGCACAACGAGAACGTTGCAAATGACCATGACCAGCGGGCTCGCTGGCCAGAATCCTTCCCCCGAGCATTCCAACCTGCGGCTCTTATTTTTCTTGACAATTATTTTTCACGTCGCTTTAAAAGAAAAGCGCCAGCATAAAGGTATCGTCTCTACGGGCTCCGGGTGGCGCCCGTCCTGATTCACGGTGGATTCCCGCACAAAATTCGGCCCAAAGACGACAAATGGTGACGTGGTTGCCGTGCAGGTCGAAGAACCATCAATCACCACGTCTGCAGGCTGCACCGAACTCCTCGCCTCTCGGGCTAAGTCAGCCTGACTCACAGAGTTCGCACCGCGCGCCTCTCGGCGGCTCCAGGGCCACCTCTGCGCGAACCGCGACGGCCGGGCCCTGAGGTCTCCTCAGGGAGTCCCGCTCTTTGCCCGGCGCCAGAGGAAGAGCGGCCCCAGGAAGGAAGCGCCCCAAAAGGGGAAACGTGGAGCTCGGAGCCCAACGACCGCGCACTCGGCCCCGCGCCTCACCACCCGGACTCGAGCCCCGACTCGCCCCGGCAGCCCTGGAGACGCTGGGCCCGGTACCCCCGCTGCCAAGTGGAGAGAAAGCGGGAGCCTAGTCGCGCTGAGCGCCGCCGCCCTCACTCACCGCGGCTCCGCCGTCCGCTCCACTCCCGGTCCTGCCCTCCGCCACACTGCGAGCGGCCGGCGACCCCGCGGCTGCTTTCCGAGGGCAGCGCTTGCGACCCTGCCGCTGCCAACACCTCAGCCCCGCTCACCGCTGCTGCTGCTGCTGCTGCTGCTACTGCTGCTGCTGCTGCTGCTGCCGCCGCCGCCGCCGCCGCCTCCGCCCGGTCACTAAAACAGCAGAGCCGTCTCGCTTCCGCTCCTCGTCCGGATCCCGCGAGAACTTCCCCACGCGGCCCCGCCCCGCCGCGCCCCGCCCCGCCCCCGCGAGACTTCCCCCGGCGGAAAAGGCCCAGAGCGCAAGCGCTGCTGCTCAAATGGGCCCCCGCAGGTAGAGGCTGGATGCTGGCACGCATGCGCCTGGCCGCTCAGCAGCAGGTGGCACAGACGTGGCTCCGCCCCCGGGTCCCTGTAACCCTTTCGGTGCCAAAGCTGCTAAATTACAGTTCTGCCCTGAAGAAATAACACCTTCCACACTCTAATCACTTTCCTTTCCCTTCCCACCAAACCAAGGCAATGAGGGAGGAGGAAGAAGAGATCTTCTAGCTGGACGACTCCAAATAGAGGACCAGGTCTTGGATTGTCTGGGAATCTGTTCGTACAAACTGCAGTGTTAGATGAATTAGTGAGTTCAGCTATTCCTTGACTGAACAGTAAGCACTGAGCTGGATATAGAAGATAAAAGCATGAGCAGAAATCCTGGCCGTCAAGTAATTCACAGTCTAGAAAAATAGCAGAAAAGACAAAAAAAAAAATGTCATAGTACTGTTATAACTATTTGAGAAAGGCTGAGGAGGCCAAAAAGATGGAGGAGGCGCCATTCCACTGCCCACTGCAGAAAAGCCTTCACAGAGAAGGTGATGTGGAGCTGAGTCTTGGAGGACTCGGAGTTCGACAGCAGAGCCTCCGGAGTAAGAGAATATCTGGCAAAAGGAACGGCATGTGAGTGCAGAGGAGCGGAGGCGTGAGAGAAATTCGTGCTCTGTGCAATGCTAACTTGGATTCCTGTGTGAAGCCCCGAGAGGACGAGAGGATGGGGGGGGGTTCCAATTAAAGTGGAGAACAGAACACATCTAATGTTAGTGTGCTCTCTGGAAGCCAAAAAAATAGCGTTGAGATGCAAATAACCAACAATCTAATACTATAGAGAAAACAAGCCCACTGAAATAAAGAAAATGAATTGTTCTTTCACCAAGGATTTACTGAGCCTCAGCTGCATTTGAGGTCCTCCGCAAAGTAAAAGATGAACAATCTAGAGTTGCCTAGTCTAGAAGAAAAGAAGTTGACCCTAAGTGCCAGTGAACTACATACAGGACTGAAATGTGAAAGCTGAGAGGAGAGTGGTGGTATCTGCCAGTATTTCAGATTGGGTAGACCCCAGGATTTTCGGAAAGAGTAATGAGCAACAAGGCCAGGATGCACAATTTAGGTTTCACTTTCAAGTGATGTGCAATCTGGAAGGTTTTTGATCAGAACAGGTCTGACATAAGGTCACAATAATAAGAGGATCATCTACTTACCCCATGAGGCATACTAAAGCTATGGTGCCTTCCACAGGACAGCCAATATCTCCCATTTTACAGACTCATAAAATGAGGCATAGGGCCAGGCACCATGTGCACACCTGTAATCCTAGCTATTTGCAAGACTGAGGCAAGAGGATTGCAAGTTAAAGGTTAGCAGCAGCCTGTGTGATTTAGGTAGACCCTATCTCAAAATAAAATATAGGGGCTGAGGATATGGCTTAGTGATGGAGTTCTTGCCTGGCTCCTCTGGTACTGAAAAGAAAAAATGAGGCTTAAAGAAGTCAGTTGTTGTTAGGTGCCACCAAGTCAGATCCAACTCATAGCGGCTCAATGTACAACAGACAAAACACTCCCCAACATTGTGCCATGTCCAGCACTATGTCAGTGCTTCTCTGCTATTCATTCATAGGGTTTTCGATAGCTAATTGTTTTGGGAGTCGGCTGCTAGGTATTTCTCCCATTTTTGCCATGCTGGAGATTGAACCCAGGGCCTCAGAGAGACAGCAGACCAGCATTCTACCAACTAAGCTAAACTCCAGCTCCAGAGAGGTCAGTAAGGAAACCAAAATATAATAGACTTCATTCCTGGGCTGTCTAATTCTAAAAACCTACATCTTCTTCACCACTATGACACTTCATTGTAGAATTATTGTTCTTTTTTGTTAGGTGCCATGGATCTGGGTCTGACTCGTAGCAACCCTCATAGGCTTTTCATTGACTGATTGCTTGGAGAGTGGACTGCCATGTCCTTCTCCTGGTTTTTTTTTTTTTTTTTTTTTTTTTTTTCCATGCTGGGAATGGAACCCAGTCCTCAGAAAGTGCAGAACAGCACTCTACCAACTGAACTAAACCCCAGCCTCTCATTCTAGAATAGTGGCCAGAAAAAAAATAGAAATGGCAAGGAAGGACTTAGCCACTCAGCAGAGAGGAGGGAGAGGAAATGAGGGAAAGTTGCAGTTCTTTGTTTTGAGTGGGCCCAGGTATTAGTGACAACAACACAGAAATTGGTCACTCAAGAGGAATAGTTTGGGGACCAAAAGAATCATGTGGAATACTTAATCATTTGGAACACTGAGCTTTAAGAAACCCCAGTCATCTTTGTTCTGGTCAGATCATGTCTATAAAAGACTGTGGGAGGCCCTAGAAAAGGGGCTCATTATGATTGTGTTCAACCATTGACTCCTAGATTCCATGTATTGATTATTGGAGGAGGGAGGGATAATGATGTCACTGGAGGTCATATGTGAGGCAGCTCCACTATGCAGACCTAGAACCCGATCCTTGTACAACCCAAGTTGTGTTTAAGTATTTATTTAAAACAAAAACTAAATTTGGGCATGGTGGCACACATTTGTAGTCCCAGAGCGTGGGAGGCTGAGGCAAGTTCAAGGCCACACTGATCTACATAGTGAGTGCTAGGCCAGCCAGGACTATAGAATGAGAACTTGTCTCTAAACAATAGGTAAATAAATAAAAATAAAAACACAACAAAATAAAATAAAATATATAAAAAATAGAACAAAAGCTAAGTGGCAAATGGTGGTACACACTCGTAATCCCAGCATTTAGGAGGCTGAGACAGGAGGATCAAGGGTTCAAGGCCAGGCTGCACTGCATAGCAAGACCTTGTCTCCAAATAAATACATTAGTAATTAATAATAATAATGATGATGATGATGATAAAAGAATCATGACTCCCATTGGTACTTAAGCATTAGCTCCTCTTTTGCACATCCTAATATTTGCGCCGCTCTGCACTCTCTGAGGTCCCGGGTTCTATTCCCAGCACTGCAAAAATAGAAGGACATGGCAATCCACTCCCAAGGCAATCCCAAAACAATCAGCCATTGAAAACCCTATGAGGGTCGCTATGAGTCAGACACAACTCCACGGCACCTAACAACAACAACAATATTTGCAATTATGTTCCATGTTGGGAATTTGCTGCAAGACAATAGAACAGAACATGGAGGGGAAAGAAGAAGTGGCTGAGTGGAAATGGGGAGGTGAAGGGAAGGGGGAAAGGGGCAAGTGAGGAGATGATGATCACCCAATTTTGGAAATGTAGAATTCAATACTTTAGGAGACATATAAGTGGAAATATCCAGTATGCTGTTGACAGGCTAAAATGCATTCACTCATTTTGTGCACCAGCAGTAACTGAGCATCTGTTCTGCAGCATACAGGACAGCTCTTCCCAGAGTTTGCCACAGAAAGTAGATGACATATCTCTGAGAATATGGCAGGGACTGTGCTAGTGTCTTTGGGAGTACACAGAGGAGAACCTGACCTCTTTCAGGACCAAGGAATGCAGAGAGTGAGATGTAGACTGAGACCACGGTCAGCTTGAGAGAGAGCATTCTAGGACAAAGAAGCATGTGGCACATGAGAGAGGCAGTTGGAGAGGCTCACAGGACTCAGTTTTATGGTATGAGGAAGCTGGGTTAGGCTACAGTCTGATTTTTCATCTTCAAAATACTTTATCACTGTGGCTACACAGTGGAAAATTGATTGAAACTAAGATATTTGTCATCTGTAAAATAATGTCTCAAGTTTGTTGCAAGACCCTTAAAGATTATCCCATCTGTCAGTCTTACTCTTTCAGTCCCCAGTCAACACAAACTCCACCAATACTAAACCACTTGTGGTTTCCTGAAGGTGCCACGATCTTTTGAATGTTTGTATCTCTGCACGTTGCCATTTCCTCTACTCCATTGGCCTTCTCCCCTATATTTAGGTCCCCAAGCTAGTATTAGGGCTTCTTCAAAATTCCCATGTATCTCTGATCACACCCCTCAATGGTCTAAAGGCTCCAGGACACCCTCAACTTCCCCTCTTCACACTTGTATTCTCAGTACCCAGCACAGTGCATGAAGTGAATGAATGAATGGATGGATGAATAAATAAAGGAAGCTGACTCGTGATAAAAATATGACTGCTCTTCTGTGCAGTGGTGATATTTGAAGCTAAGGAAGTGGGTGATATCTCAGAAAAGAGTAGATGCCAAAGAGAAGAGGAAAACAGACTTATGCACTTCCTTTTCAAGTGCCGCCTTGATAAAAAAAAATTCTGAGTATGTCTATGTAAAAATATATGTATATGGACCAAATTCGAAAGGGAACATTATTGTTAAAGGTAAAAATAGTTGTGTTGAAATGGTGCATTTCAGTGGGTCATGTTGGTGCATGCCTGTAATCCAAGCATTCAGGAAGCAGAGGCAGGAGGATCATGAGTTCAAGGACAGCCTGGCCTATGGAGGGAGCTCTAGGCCAGCCTGGATTACATAGTAAGACCTGGTGCCATCAACAACAATAACAATAACAACACAAGCAAGCAAGCAAACAATTGTGGGGGAATCAGAAGTCATATTCTGGTATGAAAATCTATTATAACTGTTCCAAAACTCTCTGATTACAAACTGACCACATTAGTCACTTCAAAATGCAAATGAATCATTAAAAAAAAAAAATTCTTTTTCCCATTGGGGTTTGCAGTTATTTTTAGTCGCCAGGAAAGGTTCTTGGCTTTGTTTTCAGTGAGTTATAGTGCTGCCACCTTCAGGTAGGAGCAGTGCATTGCTCTGGAATTTACTGAATCTCCGAGGTCCATACATTCTTGGCCTAACAGTTAGTTGAACCCCTTCCTATGGAGCTGATCCAAGAACCTATTGTGCACATCCTCTGAGATGATCATATTTTTGGGCTTCTCTTTATTGAGAACGAACCAGACAGCCAGTGAAAGCTTAAACTTGGTCTTTGGAAATTCTATTCCCAGTTGCCCAATTGATCTTGGAATCTCATCTAGAACTTCCTCCGCTTAAGTTGTGAGCCAAGACTGTATACTCCTCTCAGACTTAAGGGTTGCCTCTGATGTAGAGCTGACTAATGAGACACCAAGTGTTGTGACTCCCCCTCCTCAACATCCTGACCCCATTCCTGTCACTTGACCTGTGGACACTGCCATGCTTCCTGGGGGACAGCTCCAGCCTGCTAATGGAAATACAAATCAAACCACACTGAAAGGACCAGCGCACATGGGGAGGCTTCTTGGAGGTGGTAAGGACAGGTAAGAAGCAGGGGAAGATAGGGAAGGTAGGGAGAAGCATCATTCAAGCCCAGAGAAGCAATATATACAAAAACCAGGAGGTAAGAGAACTCTTAAATCATTCAGGTAACTATAACTAGTTCAAAGGAGTAGGGATAAAAAATTCACAGGAGATGGCTAAGAGTTGAAGTGGAGTTATCATCAGGGGTCTGCTATGGGGGTGCACATAACAGCGTGCTAAGGACTCTGGACCTTACCAGAGGAGGACTGTGTAATTTAGCAAGACCCTGTCTCCACATAAAAAATAAAGAGGAGAGGCCGGGTGTGGTGGTGGACGCCTGTAATCCCAGCGGCTCGGGAGGCAGAGGCAGGAGGATCGCAAGTTTGAGACCAGAGGCAGTCTGCGTAATTTAGCAAGACCCTGTCTCAAAAAGTAAAAAAAAAAATGGGCTGAGGTGCAGCTCAGTGGTCCAGCACTTGCAGAGCATGCAGGTGCGAGGCCCTGGGTTCAACCCCCAGTACCGCAAAAAATAAATAAATAAATAAATAAAAATTAATTAATTTAATTAAATTTAAAAATAGAAAAATAAAAAGGAGGCTGAGTGTATAGTTCAGCGGTGGAGTGCTTGCCTAGCATGTGCAAGGCTCTGGGTTCAACTTCCACTACTACAAAAAAGAAAAAAGAAAAGAAAAATATGTAGTGAGAGTAGGTGAAAAAGGTAAAAAGGAGAATGGAGAAAGGAAAAGAATAAAAGAAGAATGAGAGAGAAAAGAAAAACAAAGATGTACTTTTCTCAATCATCACTAAAAGACACGAATGCCAAAGTTTCCTAGGTTTTCCTGAAATACTGATCAGTGTCCATTGTCTTATACAATGACAGGTATAGTAAAGTTACCAGGTATACTGAGAGGCACCCCACAGCCAATTATTTATATTTTATTTTGAGACAGGTTCTCTCTAAGTTAGGCAGACTGCCTCTGGCCTATAATTTGCAATCATCCTGTATCCGCCTGCAGAGTCACTGGGATTATAGGCTTGTACCACCCCACCCAGCTCTCCAACATGTTGAAGGAACAGTAGTGAGCTGGGTGGGCACCACTAAACTACATCACCAACCCTCAAAAAAATCATCGTGTTAAGGGAATGTAGGAGACACAGATAGTGTGGATAGAGTCCAAGAAGTTTTCATGGAAGAGGTGATATCTGCGTTGTCTTGAAGAATAGCCCGCATTCCAATTGGTACAGCTAGGTTGAAATCTCTTTAGACCAAAAGGCCAGCTTTGTAAGATGGAGAAAAAGGGTCAATTCTCAAACACAGCAGGCCTCAAATTTTAAAATACAAGAGAGTCACCTGGTCACGTGCAGTGGCTCACACTTATAATCTCAGTGACTTGGAAGAAGGAGGCAGGAGAATCACAGGTTTGAGGCCAAAGGCAGCCTGTGTAATTTAGAGAGACCCTGTCTCAAAATGCAAAGTAAAAAAAAGCATGCTAGGGAGGTGGCCCAGTGGTAGAGCTCTTGTAAGGTATGTGTGAGGCACTGGATTCAGCCCTGCACTACTGACAAAAAGAGAGAGAGTAGCCTGAGTCCTATTTACAATGCAAGTTCCAGGATCCCAGAAATTTTCAACTCATTAGATCGGATATGGACGGAGAACAATGAATTTTGAATAAGCAGCTTCAGGTAATTCTCAGGCTGCTCAACTTGGGAACAGTCTCTGCACAGCAGTGTTTACTGAATAATTGACTCTGGGGGATTCTAGAATTCTCCCAGCATGTGGTAGCTTGCAGAAATCAGAATTCTAATTGTCATGGGTGGGAGAGTACTTGGGGGCTTGTTTCTCAACTACTGCTCTCTGGGACCTCACGCTACCTGCAGCTGAGAAATGACAGTAAAGTGCCTTGTTATGGTCTGGTTGCAGATGAGTGGTGCATCTCAGTGCCTAAATAAACAAAGAAATAGCCCAGATACACAAATGGACTTTGGTCCTGACCTCTCTCTGTAGATGCCAGGGTCAAGTTCAGAGAAAACTTGCCCTTATCTCTCTTTCTGGGCTGGAATTTAGCTCAGTTGGTGGAGCGATGCTCTGTAGTCTCTGAGGCCCCGAGTTCGATTCCCAGCACCACAAAAATGGGAGAAGGACGTGGCAATCCACTCCCAACACAATCCTGAAAGAATCTGCCATTGAAAACCCTATGAGGGTCGCTATGAGTCGGACATGACTCAATGGCACCTAACAACAACAACAACAACATCTCTCTTTCTAGGACACATTAAGGAGAGGGAGTCAATTTCATTTGGGCTGTGATCTAAAATGCAAACGATACATCCCAAGGATGGAAATTTCCCCTACGCTCCTAGGCCTATGAGAAAGAAGCATTAGCAACTGAATACTAGGAAGTTTCTCCAAAGACAGTTTTATTATATTTTAATTATTTAATTTAAATATATTTTATTGGAGGCTGGGGGAATCACTAAGTGGTAGTGTGATCCATTTTTAGGGTGAAATCCCAATTCCTGGGTTTGGCTCGGCCACCCTGTCCCCAGTACGCCAATTAAAGAGACTAGATGAAAAGCAGAGAAAGGAGATTTAATCAATGTGGACACTGGGAAGAGGAACAGGGGACCCCACGTCTCCAGGGAACTTATATGAACTTCAGGTTTAAATAGAGGAAAAGTTGGGGATGTTGGCGGGGCAAGAGGTGTGCCTGATTGAGCAGACTTTCAGTTCTGGTTTTGCTAGGTATTTTCAGGAAGCTTTCTGTCATTGTTGGAGGGTGTTGGTTGTGGTCCTTATCATATCAGTTACAGCTTCCTGAATCCAAGCTGGCTGCGGGTTTAGGACAAGGACTGGGGACCTTCAGATGCCTCGTGGGAGTCTGCAAAGCTTTTCAGTATAGGCAGTTTATAAGTGCCCCTTATAGTAGAGCATCTGCCTCACATGTGCAAGACCCTGGGTTTGATGCCCAACACAGAATTTTTTTTTATTATTATTTTTTTTTTGCAGTACTGGAGGGCTGAACCCAGGACCTTGTGCATACTTTTTGTGCATGCACTACCACTGAGCTGTACTGTCAGCCACCTTTTAAAATTTTTTTTATCTTGAGACAGGGTCTCACTAAGTTATGCAGGCCGCCTCTGGCCTCAAACCTGTGATCCTCCTGCCTCCACCTCCCTAGTTCTTGGGATT
This sequence comes from Pedetes capensis, assembly GCA_007922755.1. Lineage (NCBI taxonomy): Eukaryota > Metazoa > Chordata > Mammalia > Rodentia > Pedetidae > Pedetes > Pedetes capensis. Next base: position 47,279 of record VMDO01009026.1, read on the forward strand.
ACAGTTGTGTGCCACCACACCTGGCTGGAAAAAACAAATTTATTGACAAATAAAGATTATATGTAGTCAAGGTATGACTTGTGATGATTTGATGTTTCCATTGTGTAATGATTACCACAATCAAATTAGTGCAACCATCACCATCTATGTTCTAGCTTAGATTCCCAGAACCTATTCTTTTTTTTCCAGGTATTGTGGGTTGAACACAGGGCCTCAAGTTTGCATGCTCTGTAAGTGCTGGACCACTGAGCTGCTCCCCCGGCCCAATTATTTTTTTTACTTTTTGAGACAGGGTCTTGCTAAGTTATGCAGACTGCCTCTGGTCTTGAACTTGCGATCCTTCTGCCTCCGCCTCCTGAGCCGCTGGGATTACAGGCGTGCGCCACTGATCCTGGCTAACATATTCATTTTTAAAAAATAATAAAATAAGAGTTGGGCATCATGGCACACACCTGTAGTCATAGTTTCTCAGGAGGCTGAGGCAGGAGGATGTAGGCCAAAAGTGGAGGCAAGATAAAAAAAAAGAAAGAAAGAAAATTTGGGGGGACATGGAAAAGGAAAAAGCTCTTACTCCAGGATCTGGTTTAAATCCTACCAGCTGAAAATCAAGGACTATGAGACAACTACCAAGAAAACTACTGTGAGGAGTCAGCACACACACACAAAAAAGCTACACTTAGGGTATAAATGTACATGACCTTTAAGTTTAACCTTACTTTCCCTTTCTGTAATCTTGTGCTTCTTTGACAATCTCATAAACAGGATTGTGGGTCATGGTTGCTGTCAGCATGAGCCCAGACAACTCCCTTGTGACTCTTTTCTTATTTGTAAACCTATACAATAAAAGGTGTGCATCAGGGCTGTATCCTTTTACCGTGCCTCTTCGATCTCTGAGCAAATAATCCAAGAAACTGGACTTTATGAAGAATATGGCATCAGGATTGGAGGAAGACTCATTAACAACCCACGTTATGCAGATGACATGACTCTGTTTGCTGAAAGTGAAGAGATTTGAAACATTTACTGATGAAGATCGAAGAACACAGCCTTCAATATGGATTGCACCTCAACATCAAGAAAATAAAAATCCTTACAACTGGGTCAGTACGCAACTTCACAATAAATGGATAAAAGATTGAAGTTGTCTAAGATTTTGCTTTACTTGGTTCTACAATCAACACCCACAGAAGCAGCACTCAAGAAATTGAAAGGTGCATTGGATTGAAAAAAGCTGTTACAAAAGACCTCTTTAAAGTGTTGAAAGGTAAAGATGTCACAATGAAGTCAAAGGTGTGTGTGACTCATGTCATGGTATTATGGTATTTTTAGTTGCATATCATATGGTTGTGAAAGCTGGACATTGAATAAGAGAGACAAGAAAAGAATTCATGCTTTTGAATTATGGTGCTGGAGATGAATATTTAATTTACCATTGACTGCCCAAAAAAACCAAAAAAAAAAAAAAAAAAAAACAGATCTGTCCTAGAAGAAGTGCAACCAGAGGGCTCCTTGGAAGCAAGGATGGCTAGACTCTGTCTTACATATTTTGGACATGTAGTCAGGAGGGACAAATCCCTGGGGAAGGACATAATGTTTGGGAGAATAGCAGGTCAATGAATAAAAAGAAGACCTTCAACTAGATGGATTGACACAGTGGCTGCAACAAGGCTTAAACATAAGAAAGATTGTGTGCCTGGCACAGAATTGGTGAGTGTTTCGTTCTGTTGTACATAGAGCTTCTATGAGTTGGATCAGACTCCACAGCACCTAACAACAACAACAACAACAACATAAAATATACCATCTTATAATCTCATTTTGCTAGAGGGAGGTTTCTCAAATAGAAGGCATACTAAAACATTTCTACTTGGTCTTTTAACAAATGGAACTTCTCCCTTTGACTTATTTTGGCCTATGTTTTTGTCTTACTGGACTTAATGAGAGGAATGGAGTAAAGACCCTGGGACCTCAATTGGCTGATGTGGCATTACTCAAAATGAGAAGAAAACAACTTAAACATCCATTAATAATTGGAACATGGAATGTACATTGTATGAATCTAGAGAATAAGATATCATTAAAAGGGAAATGGAATACATAAACATTGACATTCTAGGCATCAGTGAGCTAAAATGGACTGGTATTGGCCATCTTGAATTAAATGATCATATGATCTAGTATACTGGGAATGACAAACAGAAATGGGGTTGCCATCATGATCAAAAAAGACATCTCAATATTTGTCCTGAGGTACAATGCTGTCAGTGATGGAATAATATCCATATGCCTATAAGGAAGGCCAGTCAATATGAAGTATTCAAATTAACACACCCAACACTAATGCCACCAACAAAGAAAGGGAAGATTTTTACCAACACCTGCAATCTGAAATAGTTCAAACATGCAACCAGGATGCACTGATAATTACTGGTGACTGGAATGCAAAAGCTGGCTATAAAAATGAAGGCTCAGTAGTTGGAAAATATGGACTTGGTGATAGAAACAGCTGGAGAGAGAATAAAAGAATTTTTTCAGACCAATGACCTTTTCATTAAAAATACATTTTTTCACCCACATAAATGGTGACTATACACATGGAATTCACCAGATGGAATATGTAGGAACTAAATTGACTACTGGGCTGGGGTTTAGCTCAGTTGGTAGACTACTGCTCTATACTCTCTGAGGACCAGGGTTCAATCCCCAACATTGCAAAAACAGGAGAAGGACATGGCAATCCACTCCCTAAGCAATACTGAAACAACCAGCCATTGAAAAGCCTGTGAGAGTTGTTATGAATCAGACCCCACTCAATGACACCTAACAACAACAACAAATTGACTATGTTTGTGGGAAAAGATGTTAGAAAAGTTCAATATCAGAAGTCAGAATAAGACCAGGTTCTGATTATAGATCAGACCCTCAGCTGCTCATATGCAGATTCAAACTGAACTGAAGAAAATTAGAACAAGTGTGTGAGAGCCAAGGTATGACCATGAGTATATCCTGTCTCAAGAACAGATTTGATGCATTAGACACTAATGACAAGATGAGTTGTTGCATGATAGCAAAGACGTGAAAGAAGCAAAAGGTTATTAAAAAGACAGGAAAAAAAGAAAAGACCAAATTTCATGTCAAAAGAGATCCTGAGATTTGCCCTTCAATATCGAGTAGCCAAAGTAAAAAGAAAACATGATGAAATTAAAGAACTACACAGAAGATTTCAAAGGGCAGCTCAAGAAGATAAAATCAAATATTATAATGACATGTTCAAAGAGCTGGAAATACAAAACCAAAAGGGAAGAACATGCTGTTTTTCTCAAGCTTGAAGAATTGAAGAAAAAAATTAAGCCTCTGTGACAATAGTGAATGATTCTTCAGGGAAAATACTAAATGGCATAGGAAACATCAAAAGAGGGTGGAAGGAATACATTATACCAAAAAGAACTGGTGGTGACTAACTATTTCAAGAGGTTGCATATGATCAGGAACCAATTGTACTGAAGGAAAAAGTAGAAGCTGCCTTGAAGTCACTGGTGAAACACAAGACCTCAGGAATTGATGAAATACCAATATAGATGTTTCAACAAACAGATGTGGCACTGGAGGTGCTCACTTGTTTATGCCAAGAGATTTGGAAAATAGCTACCTGGCCAACTGACTAGAGGAGACCCATATTTGTGTCTGTTCCCAAGAAAGAGGATCCTACCAAATGTAGAAATTATCAGACGATATTATTAATATCATATGCAAGTAAAGTTTTACAAAAGATCATTCAAAAGTGACTGCAGCAGTATATTGATAGGGAACTGCTGGAAAATCAAGCCAAATTCAGAAGAGGGAGTAGAACCAGGGACATCACTGCTGATGTCATATGGATTTTGGCCACAAGCCAAGAATACCAGAAAGATGTCTATCTATGTATTATTGACTAAGTAAAGGCATGTGACTGTGGGTCACAACAAATTATGGATAACACTGCAAAGAATGGGAATACCAAAGCACTTAATTGTACTCATGAGGAATCTGTACATGGACCAGGAGGCAGTCATTTGAACAGAACAAGAAAACCTGCTTGGTTTAAAGTTGAGAAATACGTGCACTGTACCTCTTCAGTCTCTATGCTGAGCAAATAATCTGAGAAATTAGACTTTATAAAGAACAATGTGGCATCAAGATTGGAGGAAGATTCATTTTAATAACCTGCATTATACAAATGGCACAACTTTCCTTGCTGAAAGTGAAGAGGATTTAAAACATCTACAGATGAAGATCATAGAACACAACCTTCAATATGGGTTGTACCTCAACATCAAGAAAACAAAAATCCTTACAACTGTTGCAAAAGACCTCTTTAAAGTGTTGAAAAGTAAAGACGTCACTTTGAAGACAGAGGTGCGCCTGACTTATGCCATGGTATTTTCAGTTGCATCATATGGTTGTGAAAGCTGGACATTGCATAAGGGAGAGAGGAGAAGAACTGATGCTTTTCAAGTACGGTGCTGGGGATGAATATTGAATATACCATGGAGCGCCACAAAGACCAACAGATCTATCCTAGAAGAAGGGCAACCAGAGTACTGTTTGGAAGCAAGGATGGTTAGACTGTGTCTTATGTATTTCAGACTTCTTTTCAGGAGGGACCAGTTCCTGTAGAAGAACATCATGTTTGGGAGAGTGGTGGGTCAATGAAAAAAAGGAAGACCCTCAACTAGAAGGATTGACATACTGTCTGCAACAATGGGATTAAACATAAAAAGGATGGCATGCATGGCACAGTGTCGAGTAGTGTTTTGTTCTGTTGTGTATAGGGTCACTATGAGTTGGAGCCAACTGGACAGCACCTAATAACAACAATAACAGCTTTGTTTCACTTTCTGACTTGCCCTGAAATTCTTTTCTGTGATGAACCCAAAGACCTGGCTTAACCCAAATAAAGGTCCCAAGTAGGGGAAACTCTCAGGCTAGGCAGCAATGCTGAACTGCATCTCTGTTTCTCACTTCTGCTTCTCCCAGCTGCTGACAAAGCCAGTTTGCACAATTTGGCAAGACTCTGCCTCAAAATTAAACACCACCACCACAAAAGGCTGAAAGTGCCACTCAGTGATGAAGCACTTGCCTAACTGCACAAGGTTATGGGTTCAACCCCCAGTACACCAAAAATAAATAAATAAGTAAATAAGTAATAAGCTGAGTGTAGTGGCTCACACCTGTAACCACAGCAATTTAGGAGGTAGAGGCAGGAGGATCACCGGTTTGAGACCAGGAGCAGCCTGCACAACTTAGTGAGATTCGTTCTCAAAATAAAAATTTAAAAAAGGACTGTGGCAATCTCAGCGACTCAGGAGGCAGAGACAGGAGGATTTCAAATTTGAGGACAGAGGCAGCCTGCATAATTTAGTGAGACTGTGTTTCAAAATACAAAGTAAAAGCTGGGCATGGTGGCACACGCCTGTAATCGCAGTGGCTCAGGAGGCAGAGGCAGGAGGATCACAAGTTCGAGACCAGAGGCAGTCTGCGTAATATAGCAAGACCCTGTCTCAAAAAGTAAAAAAATGGGCTGGAGGTAGCAGCTCAGTGGTCCAGCACTTGCACAGCATGCAAGCATGAGGCCCTGGGTTCAACCCTGAGTACCACACCAAAAAAAAAAAAAAAAAAGTAAAAAATGGGCTACGGGTAAGGCTCAGGTGGTTGAACTCTTGCAAAAGCATGCGTGAAGCCTGGATTCAACCACCCCCGCCCCGTACTGTGATAAAAAGGACAGTAGATGTAGCTCAGTGCTCTCCGTGGTAGAGCACTTGCCTAGGACAAGGTCCTGGGATCAATCCCCAGTACTACAAAGTAAATAAATAAATAAATAAATAGGACTGATGGTGTGGCTCAGTCATAGAGTACTTGCCTAGCATGGAAAAGACCCTGGGGTTTGATACTCAGCACTGAAATTGTTCCTTGTCTTCTTTTAACATGTCTCACTTAAGCTGGGTGTGGTGGTGCATGCCTGTAATCCCAGTGATTTGGGAGGCGGAGGCAGGAGGATCGCAAGTTCAAGTTCGAGACCAGAGGCAGTCTGCATAACTTAGCGAGACCTTGTCTCAAAAAGGTAAAAAAAATGGGCTGGGGGTGCAGCTCAGTGGTCCAACACTTGCAGAGCATGCAGGCGCGAGGCCATGGGTTTGACCCCCAATACTGCAAAAAAAAAAAAAAAAAAAAAAAACCATGTCCCATTTTTTAAAATTCTTGTGAGCCTCTGGTATCTTTCTGCTTATTTCTTATAAACTAGATTATTATTGCATGAACAAATCCTCCCATTGAAAATGAAAATATATTTAAGACTATCTAGTGCATATTATTGTTGTCATTGTTAGGTGCTATAGAGTTGGTGTCTGACTCATAGTGACCCTATGTACAACAGGCAAAACACTATTGTCAGGGCTTCTCTGCTATTCATTTTCAATGGTGGATTGATTTCTGGGAGCTGGTTAGCAGGTCCTTCTCCCAAGTCTACAGCACCTGGTATTCCCAGGCCATCTCCCATCCAAGTACTAACCAGGCCCAACCTTGCTTAGCTTCCAAGATCTGGTAGGATAGGATGCCACAGTGCTACAGCTGCAGGCATCTAGTGGATACTGAGGACTAATTTGGGGCCAGTAAAACTCAGAGTTCTAATAGGCTTTTTTGTGTGTGCGTGTGTGGTACTTCGAGGCTGAACCGAAGATGTCACACATACGTTGCAAGTGCTCTGCATTGCCACTGGGCTGCACCCCTAGCCCTTTTTTTTTTTTTTTTTTTTATCTTGAGTCAGGGTTTCTCCAAATTATGCAGGTTGCCTCTGGCCTTAAACCCCCAATCCTCCTGCCTCTGCCTCCCAAATTGTTGGGATTTCGGGCATGCTCCAGGGGACCTGTTTTTTGTTGCCGCTGGGTTTTTTTTTGTTTTTTGTTTTTGTTTTTGTAGATGCTGCCAAGGCTGGTCTAGAACCCCTGGACACATGTGATCCTCCTGCCTCTGCTTCTGCTTCCCAAGGGCTGGAACTGCAGGAGTCTAAGGGCTGTAGACACATTATTTCATTTAGTGCCTACAGCACCCATAGGTGGTAGCTATTACGACTTAAGCCCCTTTTACAGATGGGAAATTGTTTCCAGAAGGATGGAGCATTCAGCTCTGTCCAGTGTTTCTAAAGAGAACACATAAGGTAGGGACGGACAATCAACCGCCAGCTTTGGTGAGATAGAGATTGTTGGTGATGTGGATGAGGACACTTTCAAGCCTGGCAGGGTGGAAGTCTTGACAGACAGGGTCAAAGAAAGCTGGGAGAAGACACGATGAGAGACCAGGATGTGCAAGCACCCAGGACAGGCATCTCGTGCTAGGTTTTAGTACAAAGCAGAGGAGGGAAGGCTTGCTGTCAGATTTGGAGGGCCAGGGAAGGGATTTTAAGTAGGGGATCTACAATGTCATGTTTGGTACGCTGAAGGGGAATTATCTACAAGAGAAGGAAAACTTGTGGATGCCAAGGAGAGATGAGGGAATTGAGAAGCAAAGTCTTTGGCCTTCTCTCGTTTCCATGGTACAGAAGCAGCACATAGGAGAACAGACAGGAGGGTGGGAGATGCTGGTGGCGGGAGGATGGACTTTCTCCATTCCCACAGCTTCTCCTCTCTCAGTTTAATGAGGGAGGGCAACACCTGCTGGGGGAGGGGAGCATGCAGGAAATCTGAGAAGGCAGGAACTTGTCCTTTTGGACTGTGGGGATCAATTGATCTAGGAAATATTGTTTGCAGTGCCAAGGTACAACTGAAATATGTGTTTGTCAGTTTAAAAGAGGCTGTTCAGCAGGTAGAGGGTTTTTGTTTGTTGTTTGTTGTTGTTGTTGTTGTCTAAACCTAATTGTGTTTTTCACCTGTCAAATTCAGTTACCTAGTTGTGGACCCAGGGCAGGGAGAGAGTCTGGTTTTGAGGCAAGATGGAATGTTAGGCAAAAATCAGGGGACATAGGAAGGAACAGAGCCTCAACCAGGGATCTGGTTTAAGTCTCACTAACAAGAGTCAAGGATGTCAACATACTAAAAAAGAAAAGTGTTGTGAGCACTGCCTGCATAGAGACATTATTTTTGAGAGATATTTCAAATGAAAATGTTAAAAATAAGCCATTTAGGGTCAAAATGTATGTGACCTTTGAGTTTCCTTTCTCTGTAATCTTGTGCTTCTCTGAGAAAACCACAAGCGAGATTCTGGACCATTTTTACATCTTAATAGTACTACTCATCTGCCAAGCGCGGTGGCTCACGCCTGTAATCCCAGTGGCTTGGGAGGTGGAGGCAGGAGGATCGCAAGTTTGAGACCAGAGGCAGTCTGTGTAATTTAGGGAGACCCTTTCTCAAAAAGAAAAAAAAAATGGGCTGGGGGCGCAGCTCAGTGGTCCAGCACTTGCAAAGCATGCAAGCATGAGGGTCCAGGTTCAAACTCCAGTACCACCAAAAAAAAAAAAAAAAAAAAAAAATAGTACTCATCTGTGAACCTATACAGTGCACCCTCTGGACCATCTTATGGTCTCATTTTACTATAGAGAAGGTTCCATACATAGAAAGTATACCAATACATTTCTACTTAATCTTTTAAATCCTCTAAACAATGGAACTTCTTTCAACCTATTTTGGCCTATGTTTCTATCTTACTGGCACTTCCCTCTCATCCCTAAACCTAAACAATGTACCTTGTAAAGCCACCTTACAATTTCACCATGCAAGGCAAAATTCTTTGAGACAGAAGAATAGGTAAGCCAGCTCATTGCTTTTTGCACTTTGGCTACAAAATCATATACATAGCTATTGCTCAATCATTTAAATGCTCTTCTTGCCAGAGTAGCCCGCATCCATAATTTGGATACGTACTATGATTCTTAAGTGTCTTTTTTCTTTCTCTGCAAGATTTTTAAATCCAAAGCATGTGTTATCGCTCATCCCTAATTAATAAACTAACTTTGTTTCTTTCTGACTCATCTTGAAATTCTTTTCTGTGATGGTGCCAAGGACTTGCCCCACCTGATTAGAGGGGGACATGGGACTCCTCAGGTTACAGGTGGCAGTGCTGGGTTGTTTACTCCACTGCCGCTGACAATTTAACCTGGTTGGGGTTTTGGCAGGCCAATACCACCAAAGGGGGATGGGCTAAGGGGACTGAAATTGCATGCTAGTAGATGTGGTGCCAGAATATGCCATCCAAGCCAGATCGAAAAGAAGAAGAAAGAAGGAACAAGGAAGAAGAAGGAGAAGGAATAGAAGAAAGACAGGAAAGACAGTGTTCAATGGGTACAGAATTAGGTTTAAAAAAAGGTAGGTAAAAGCTGGGTGCAATGGTGTACACCTGTAATCCCAGTGACTCTGGAGGCAGAGGCAGGAGGATCACAAGTTTGAGGCCAGAGGCAGCCTGTGTAACTTAGTGAGACTCTGTCACAAGATTAAAAACAAAACAAAACAAAACAAAAAAAATAAAAGAGGGCTGGTGGTGTAGCTCAGTGGTAGAGCACTTGCAAAGTATGCACAAGGCCCTGAGTTCAGCTGTGTGACTGTGATGACACACCCCTGTAATCTCAGCCTTCAGGAGGCTGAGGCTGGAGGATTCAGAGTTCAAGACCAACATGAACTACATAGCAAGACCCTATTTCAAAAAAAAATTCTGGATTTGGGTAGTGGTGATAGTTATCAACAATGTCAATGTACTTAATGTTATTTAATTGTATGGCTAGAATGGTCAATTTTATGTTATGTATATTTCTCCCTCTGTCTCTCTTTCTCCCTCCCCCACCCCCACCTCTCTCTCTCTCTCCCTTTTTCTCTCTCAACAGTCTCACTATGTAGCCCAGGCTGACTTCGAACTCACAAACAGCCCTCTTGCCTCAGTCTCTCAAGTACTGAGATTACAGGTGTGCACCACCACACCCAGCTTTCTTCTTTCTTTCTTTCTTTCTTTCTTCCTTTCTACGTTTCTTTCTTTTTCCTTCCTTCTTTCTCTCACTCTTTCTTTCTTTTCTCTCTCTCTCCTTCCTTCATTTTTCTTTATCTCTTTCTTTTTCTTTTTCTTTCCTTCCTTTCTTTTTTCTTTTTTCTCTCTGTCCTTGGTTCCTTCCTTCCTTCTCTCTCTCTCTCTTTCTTTCTTTCTCCCCCTCTCTTTCTTTCTGTCTCTTCCTCTCTCTCTCTCTTTCTTTCTTTCTTTCTTTCTTTCTTTCTTTCTTTCTTTCTTTCTCTTTGTTTCCTTTCTTGGTGTTGGGGATGACCCCAGGGCCTCTGTACACTAACATGCACTCTACCACTGCGCTACACCAGAGCCCCATTATTTCTTCTAGAAAGTCTTCAGGCCTCTGTAGAGAGGAAGCATCTCACTGGCAACCCCTTGCCAAGCAGGATGCCCCGGCAGACAAATGACTCATCCAGAACTCAGGATAGTCATTTCCAAGGCCTGGAGGAATTGGGCACATTGAAACACATTCCCTGGTTTTGTATTTTACCTGAAAATGCGCTTCACAGTTTTAATCAGCAAGTGGAATAGCTTCTCCTCCCTCACGCTATCAGCCCTACTTGTCATCATCAGCTACGGGTAAATAATGAGGGGAAGAATCGAGAAGCTGGTGTTGAAGCAAGAGATCCTGCATTTCTACTGAGATCTCACACAACTTGGAAAATTGGGCGAGTCCCTTCCATTGCCATTAGATGTCACTGTAGACAGGCAGGAGCTACCTTGGAGGTTGGTAAGCTAACTAACCACTAAGGAATGCTGCCGTTTGGCTCCAAAAATGGATTTGACCTCGCTGCCGGGACTTGCCGTCCTGCAAGTGCCAGGAAATATTTGCCAGGCCCCAGACATGCAGTGTGGAGGAAATATCCAGTTGCGACCCATGCAATGGAAACCCTACTTCCCTGGAAACAAAACTGAAATAGGAATGCACAGCCTCCCCCTGCCCACCTCCAAATCTTTGTCATACCACACTTTTAATTCTTGGTGGTTACAAAAAAATAGAACTAATATTTTCCCATTTATTTAATAAACTTCAGCGCTGCATTTCCCCCCGCCCTGTTCTCTTGTGTGAATGAAACACAGCGCCTGTTTCTGCTTCATCAGCCTTTTTTGGTTTGATGGCCCAAGGGCAGAAAAGTGGGGAACATTTTTTTCTTTACTTTTCAAACTTTTTTAGGTTTAGATGAGTCAATGGCAAGGTGTAATTTTTTTTTTTTTTTTTTTTTCCCCAGACAGAGTCTTACTATGTAGCCCAGGCTGGTCTGGAACTCATTATCTTCCTGCCTCTACCTCCTGAGTTAAGGGATGACAGAGGTGGCCACCTCACCAGACTAGTGTCCTATCTGGCAAAGATCTGAATGTTTTATCTTAAGAGCCAAAATGGAATAATACATGTAGTGTGTTTCACTTAGGGCCTGGTCCTGACTCACTGTAAGCTCTTAAAAAATGTTAGCATCATCCTCTTTTTTTTTTTTTTTTTTTTTTTTTTTTCCTGTTCTTGGGGGGTGGAACCTAGGGCCTTGAGAATATTTTGGAAGTGCTCTACCACTGAACTGTGCCCCCATCCCATTTTTTACTCTTTTACCTTGAGACAGAATCTCACTAAGTTATGCAAAGTCATCGTATTTGGACCCCAAGGAGGGGACTGACAAACACTTAACTTCCCTCTCTGCTCAAATACAAACACTCTTGGCACAGCAGCAGGGGGAGGGGAACTCAAAGATCCCTCTCTTCACAGAGGGAGAACTAAGGCCTGGAGGAGGACAGGGACATCCCATAGTCCCCAGGGGATCCAGAGTCAAGCAGGGAAGGACCAAGGACCTACCAGAGTCAAGCAGGGAAGGACCTACCTCTTAGCCCTGCCTCTAGCCCCAAACTTGTGATCCTCCTGCCTCTGCCTCCAGAGTCACTGGGATGGCAGGTGGGCCACCATACCCAGCTCTGCATCATCAACAACATTATTATTATTGTTGTTGTTATTACATCTGGACCATGACACTAAGATAATTATCAGTCAAGATCTAGAGGAGTGACACTGGTTACAAGGATGCAAGGCCTCCCCAAGGCCCCTCCTAAGGAGGCTACGCAACCTAAATGAGGCTGTCTCTGAGACCAACCCTTGCCTGTATAGTCTGACCACAGAAGGTGAAGGTAGCGTGGCACGATGAAAACCAATAATTTTGATGGGAACAGACAACATTTACTGGCTGTTTTTTATAGCAATATAGCTAAAGGTTTTAACTGGCAACTAGAATGTCAACTGCATTATGCCTGCCTTTACCCCTTTCTATTGTGAGCAATAAATTAGGAAGAGAACTAACTGGCAGTTAATGTTGACTGCTGTAAGGGCCTGTGCTAGACACTTGGCACAATTTATCTCATCTACTTGTGCTAAGACTCAAAGTCCTCATCTGTAATGATGGCAGGGTATTGTGAGGTTGTGAGAAATAATCAATGATGTACATTTTCTTTTTTTCTTTTTCTCTTTCTTTCTTTCTTTCTATCTATCTTTTTTCTTTTGTGGTATGTGGGTGTTGAACCCAGGGCCCTGCACATACTTTCCAAGTACTCAATCACTGGGCGGCACCCCAGCCCATTTTTAATTTTTTATTTTGAGACAGGATCTCACTAAGTAATGCAGGCTGACTTTGGCCTCAAACTTGTGATCCTTCTGGCTCTGCCTCCTGAGTCACTGGGATTACAAGCATGAACCACCACACCTGGCCATTTTCTTATTTTCTGTAGGGTAGTTTCATTTGAAAATAGGATAGGAGCAGGGCACCATGATGCATGCCTGTAATCCCAGCTACTTGGAAGGCTGAGGCAGGAGGGTCTCAAGTTCAAGGTCAGAAACAGCCGGTGCAATTTAGTGAAATCGTGTCTTCAAATTAAAAACAAAAAAAATTTTAAATGGGCTTGGGGTGCAGCTCAGTGGTGGAGCACTTGCCTAGCATGCATAAGGCCCTGGGTACAAACCCCTGTACTGCAAAGAGAGAGAGAGAGAGAGAGAGAGAGAGAGAGAGAGAGAGAGAGAGAGAGAGAGAGGATTGCTTGCAGATGCATTATAAGGCTTTGTGCTTTCCCAGTCTTTTCTCTGTTTTTGTCTAGCTGAATGTTTTATGAGACTTCACTCAGTCACAAAGCCCTTGGAAGTTTCCTAATCCTTCCTCTGTTCTACTCTGAGCTAAAAAGAAATAAAGCAATTTTCTCCAAAGTCTTGCTGGCTGATTTTCTGGGGCTAGGAACCAGCATTCTCAAATCTTTGGCTCTGCTTAAGAAATCAAATCTCCATCTTCTCCCAAATTAACATGAGCATTTGATCTTTAGGAAAATTAAATCTCCATAAAAATTATGAGCTAATATCAGTATAAATACCAGAACTGCCTAGCAACCAGAAGAGACATTATAAACTCACTCTGATATTGAAGTATGTCACGTGGGGTAAAACTTTCACTTTATATTGTTGTTAGGTGCCGTTGAGTCGGTATCCGACTCATAGCAACCCTCATAGGGTTTTCAATGGCTGACTGTTTCGGGATTGCAAGCGCGAGGCCCTGGGTTCAGCCCCGAGTACCGCAAAAGAAAAAGGAAAAAGAAAGAAAAAAGAAACTGAATGTAAATGGAAGAGGAAAGAAGCAGGGTAGGATTTCATTTGGTAGTAAAGGGACAAAGGCTTAATGAGCATCTCTAAGTGTGGTGTTTTTTGTATTTTTTAAACTTTTTGTGTTAATTTTTAATATACAACTTAATGGGTCTCGTTATGACATTTCCCTACATGCATTTCATTGTACATTTACCACTGTGTTCTTTACTTTATTAGAAACCAGACAAATTCTAGCTTAGTGGATTCAAGTTAGATCCAAGTAGGATTTTTTTTTCTTTTATGTAATAGTCCTGAAGTGCCTGAATATATTCCTGAAGTTGCAGAATCTCTTTCAATTGGGATAATTAATACTTGGGGGTATTTGACAGAAGATGAGAGGCAAGAGAGTGAACTCTCTTAGCTCTCTCTATATTCAGCTGACCTACTAACAGTGGGGGCAACAAATACTCTATTTATCCAATACACGGTGCACTCTGAGACTTGAACAGCTTTAAATTTACCAAGTGGATCCTAGATAAATATAAGATCTGTACGTTTTGCAGAGCAGAAATGGGACTCCAGCAGCCAGTGGAGAATACAGGAAGGGATCCTTGCTTTTTTCACATGGCCTCCAAATATTGTCTCCTGGTCCATGTCCTTTGGACACTCTAGCAGCTGAAGGCAAAGCTATGTGACCTCAAGTATCTCTGCCCTGGAGGAAAGAAGAGAACCTAAACCCAAGGGGAATGTGGACAATGTGGGCTTGGCAAGTGGAGAATGCCAGGAATGAGCCACAGTCCAGAGTTCAAATCTCCAGGCTTGGCCCCACCCTGACAGCCTTCATGAAAGATGAAGCCAGGCGACTCCCAGATAGGGGCTCTCTGCACTGGGGGCTGTGAATCCTGATTCTGAATCATATTGCTTTTCTGAGCCCATGTGTCTTATTATAGCTAGAAAGATTTCATCCAGTCTGGCTCAGGCTGCAGAGAACTAAATATGCTGTGAAAATACTCCCTATACTTGGGGTCCAACGAGACTGCACAGGCAGCTGTCTTTATTATCAAACCACTCTGCTTAATGCTTAGCGAAGCACTGGTGGCAATAGTCCCATCACAGTGCTCTTGGAAAACTACTTTCCCTCCACAGTGATTTTTTAACCCTTTGACTGCCATTGAGATGCATATATCAAAAAGTGAGTTTGAATGAATTTGACTGAAAACCAAGAAAGTGGCGGACAAGGTATTTTACAAACACTGTGCATTCCAAGGGCTGGGATTTGGCTCAGTTGATAGAGCGCTGCATTCTCTGAGGTCCCCAGTTCAATTCCCAGCACCGTTAAGAATGGGAGAAGGACCTGGCAATCCACTCCCAAGGCAATCCTGAAACAGTCAGCCATTGAAAACCCTATGAGGGTCGCTATGAGTCGGATACCGACTCAATGGCACCTAACAACAACATGCATTCCAATTATTTTGCTAATCATAGTTTTGTTTTGTTCAATGCAATGAAGTGTTTCAGGAAATAAAATACCTCAGTGACAGATATTTTGATTTGAAATTGGTAGTCAAAGGGTGAAGTTAATGAGAATTTCTGGAAGGATATTCTGGTAACTCATAATATTATCCCAGGAGAAGACAACTAGGAGGTACAGGACAGGAGGGGAAGGAGAATATTTTTTCACTGTTCACCTCTTTATGTCTTTGGAATAATTCAAATAATTCACATGCATGTATAACCTGCTCAGGGAGAAGGACCCGGCAACCACTCCTAAAAATCAATCCGCCATTGAAAACCCTATGAACAGCAGAGACGCACAGACAATAGTGTTCTACCTGTTGTACGTAGGGCGCTATGAGTCAGATACCGACTTGACAGCACCCAACAACAACAACATAACCTATTCTAAAACAAGTATGATAATAAGTACGGTAAAATAAATATAGTAAATTATTTTTTCAGTACTGAGGTTTGAATGCAGGGCTTCCTGCATGCTAGGCAAATGTCCACTACTGTGCCTCATTTCTTACCCTATTTTCATTTTAATTAATTAAGTTTATTTCTTTACTTACTTTGTAGTACTTAGGGGTTGGATCTAGGGGTTTGTACCTACCTTGCAAGTGCTCTGTCACTGGAGTGTACTGCCAGACCATTTTTTATTTTTTATTTTTGAATCAGCGTCTCACTAGGTTGCACAGGCTGCCTCTGGCCTGGAATTTATGGTCCTTCTGCTTCAGCCTCCTGAGTCATTAGGATTACAGGTGGGTGCCACTGCACCCAGCCTTATTTTTTCATTATTTGTTGACTTACTTTTGCAGTAGAGGAGGGATTGAATCCAAGTTCGCACACATGCTAAACAAGTGCTCTATCACTGAGCTGCACCCTCAGCCCTCTGTTTTTTAAATTTTTTTTGTTTTGAGGCAGAATCTCATTAAATTGTGAAGGCTGCCTCTGGCTTTGAACTAGTGATCCTCCTGCCTCAGCCTTCCTAGTAATTGGGATTATAGGCATGTCCCTGGGTGCCTGGCTAAAGGGAAGGTTTTCTTTTCTTTTTCTTTTTTTCTTTTTTTGTGGTGCTGGGGCCTGAACCCAGGGCCCTGTGCATACTTTGCAAACACTCTACCATTGAGCTGCATCCTCAGTCCATTTTTATTTTTAATCTTGAGACAGGGTGTTGTTAAATTATGCAGGCTGTCTCTGGCCTTGAATTTGTAATCTTCCTCCCTCTGCCTCTGCCTCCCAAATCGATGGGATTAAAGATATGTTCCTCTGCATCCAGTGCCTCACTTTTATTTTTTTATTTTGTGACAGTGTCTCTAAATTGTGCAGGCTGCATCTGGCCTCAAACCTGTGATCCTCCTGCTTCAACCTCCCACATTGCTGGGATTATAGGCATGCACCATGGCGCCTGGCAATTTTTAAACTATGAGACTTTTAAAATTCGGTATGGAATTTATCTTAGCTCCTTTTCTTCCAAATCAGACTTATCTTCCTTTCTTTTTCAGCTTCCCACTTCATTTTGTTGTTGTTAGGTGATGTTGAGTCGTGTCCGACTGATAGTGACCCTCATAGAGTTTTCAATGGCTGATTGCTTAGGTATTGATTTGGGAGTGGATTGCCATATCCTTCTCCCATTTTTGTGGTGCTGGGGATTGAACCTGGGTCCTCAGAGAGTGTGGAGCAGCACTCTATCAACTTAGCTAAACCCAGCCACCCGCTCCATTAATAATCACAAAACCCACATCTGCCTTTTGCTGACCACTGACTATGTACCAGGCACTGTCCTTCATATACTCTGTTTATGATCTCATTTAACAAGCTAATGAGATAGTTCCATTGTTAGGCAAATCCTACAGATGAGGAAATTAAAACTGATCACCAGTATGAGATTTAGAATTCAAACTTGGGTCTATTTGACTAGCCACAGTTCTTAACAGCCATAACCTACTACCTCAGTAGCAATGAGAACAGTGAAGTATTAAATTGCATCAAACAGGTTAGGAACATTCTCACAAAGTCCTTCATCAACCAAACCCCTGGAACGCACTAAAGCAAGAAAGTACTTTGTGTGTGTGTGTGTGTGTGTGTGTGTGTGTGTGTGTGTGTGTGTGTGTTTCTGGGGGTTGAACCCAGGGCCTTGTGCTTACATGCTTTGCAAATGCTGGACCACTGAGCTGTGCCCCAGCCCTTTTTTTTTTTTTTTTTTTTTTTGATACAGGGTCTTGCTAAGTTACACAGACTGCCTTTGGTCTTGAACTTTCAATCTTCCGGCCTCCACCTCCCGAGAAGCTGGGATACAGGTATGCGGCACCGCACCTGGCACTAATAAAGTATTTTTAATGCATGCTCTTTGCCTAATGGTAAAGCTGGCTCATGTGCTTTTTCTGTTGAGGGCACAGAATATTTCTGTGGAATCACTGGTTAGCCAGTGTGACCACCCTCACAACAAAATCCTGAGCATGGACCCTCCCAGTGAGACATATTATAAGCAGCCTTCAAATAGCAAGAGGACTCTTGGATTGAGCTGGAAGACACCACCAAGACATACACCCGCCCTCTTTCTGGCTTAAGGGAAAAGCTCTTGGGTTCAGAGCAAAGCTGTGGGAATCTCGGGGGCCCTGTGAAGGAACAAGCCCCTGCATTACTGGTAGTTTCTATGGACACCAGAAGAAAGGACAGGATTGCAGTGAGAAATAACCATGCAGCCTGCAATTTGAGACAAGGCTGCAAAAGGCCAGGTGGAGTAACAGCTGATTGCATATCATACACATTCACAAAGCCCCAGCCACCTCAAGATAGAAAAGAGGATTTATAAACACTCATCAATTATGCCAACTTTTTGTCATGACAATTGAGGCAGGAGTCCAATAATCATCTTTAAATAAACCTGCCTTCTTTCCTGTAGCTTATTCACCCTGAGGGAGAAGCTTTATGAGAATACATTTTATGTACTTTGCAGTTCAAAAGCATCTTCACATCTCGTTTGAGCAAGGATCCTTCCCTCCTGCAGTCTTTTTTTCTTTTCTTTCTCTTTCTCTCTTTCTTTCTTTCTTTCTTTCTTTCTTTCTTTCTTTCTTTTTTTTTTTTCCCAGTACATGGGGGTTGAACCCAGGGCCTCACACATATTTTACAAATGCTTTACTATTGGGCTGCACCCTCAACCATTTTTATTTTTTGTCTTGAGACAATGTCTTGCTAAATTATGCAGGCTGTCTCTGGCCTTGAACCCACCATCCTCCTGTCTCTGCCTCTGGAGTTACTGGGATTACAGGCATGAGCCACCATGCCTGGGCCTCTCTTCTGGTCTTGATGTCTAGTAACCTCTCTCTCCTGTGGGAGGAGGGCATGGCAGCCCACTCCCAGAACAATCCCAAAACAATCAGCCATCAAAAACCCTATGAAGGTTGCTATGAATCGGATTGACTCCATGGCACCTAACCTCAACAAACCTCTCTCTCCATACACCCACAACAATCAGCCAAGGGAAGGGGTTGCCTTTGAAAAGCAGACTGAGAAGTAGCAGCGAACAGAGTTTAGGTCTGTAGGCTTTGTCCAGGGTAGAGTATCTGAGGACATATACTTGATTTTCAACAATGAGGCTCATGGTGATGCAGTGTTGTCACTAGAGCAGAATGTGAAAGAGGTTTCTCTTGTCTTCGTCTTTCAAGTTTGCATTCATGACGCTGTTAAAATGAAGCATAATGCAAGCATGAGTGGCTACTGGAATGAGCCAGGTGGCTGGGAAACACAGGTGATAGGAACAGCTGGAGCCAGGGGACTTTGTTCTCCCCTAGTGTCCACCTGTCAGGACCCAATAAATCCCAGTCTCCAGATTAAGCAGGACTACCATCATTCCAATGACCTTGAACATATGGCTCCCAAGTCCCAAGTCATAGCTAAGGATTTTAGAAAAGATCTGAGCTAAGGGTATATAGTGGCTAACAGAGGCTTTGTTTGAGAAAGTAAATTTTTTCTCATACAAAAGGGTTTTTTTAGGGGAGGGTGGTGAGACAAGGTTTCACAATGGAGCCCACACTGACCTCAAACTCTCAATCCTTCTGCTACAACCTCCTGAGTGCTGGGATTACAGGTGTATGCCACCTTATCTGGCTAAATGTGGTCTTAATCACTTTATTTCTGTTTTAAAATTGATGTTTTTGCCCAAGATGCTCCCCTGCAACCTCAGACTAATCTGGTTGTTGACCAAGAATAAAGAAAGCAAGGTTGCATCCACCACCTTCAAGTTAAGCTAGGATTTTCCCTACTAGAAGCTGGAATGGCACATTCAGATTGGTTGGGATCCCTGCTGGCTAGCACCACAGGCATCTGTTCTCTGAATAGTGTCTCCCTTCCTCTTGCAAACCCAGACAGCAAAGGAAAAGCAATGTTCCAACTCTCCTGCTGTGGCAAGGGTGTGATGAATAACAGATTAGAATTTATTTTCAGTTTCAGCCCATAGCCCATTTACTGTATGTTGTTGTTAGGTGCCATTGAGTCTGTACCCAATTCATACAATAGGGGAAACACTATTGTCAGTGTTTCTCTGCTGTTCATAGGATTTTCAATGGCGGATTGATTTTTGGGAGTGGGTTGCCAGGTCCATCTCCCAAGCCTACAGTACCTGGTGTTTCCAGGCAGTCTCCCATCCAAGTACTAAATAGACCCGACCCTGCTTAGCTTCCGAAATCTGACAGGATTGGATGCCACAGGGCTATGGCTGCAGGCATTTACTGTATGAACCTGAATAAAACCACGTAGCTTGGTTGTGTCACATTTCTGCCTTATAGAATGTAGATATGAGGTTACTAAATCTGCAGCTCACTTCACAGGGATAGCCAAAGAGGAAGAGCTGTCATCGGGAACAAAGCCCTGGAGGACCCAGAGGAAATGTGTGTAAATTCAAGGATTTAATACGAGAACTCCAAACAGATCTGAACTTCAGTTCAGGAAAGACATCCAGGGAATTCTAAAGTTCATTTGGTTCTCAACAACATGCTAACCACACCCCACGATAAAATCAAAACAAAACCAAGGCAACAACCTGTGTCTGTTGGCCTTTTCACCCCAGACAAACCGCTTAGCACAGGGCTATCTCCTCCTGAGCACACGTGGTCTGTTTTCCCAGGAAGGACACCTACCTTTATTAGCTGGCCTTGACCACACAGCCATTAGTGTGTCAATGGACCCCTGAGATCATCCCCTCCTCCCGCCCTGCTGGAGAAGGTGGCAAAGGTGAAGGAATAGGGATACTTTGGACATCTGACATCACCAACCTGGCAAGGGACTGTCAAAAGCTAAGCAGACCAACCTGAATGGGAAGTCTGAGGTACTGCCTCCAGATACGTCCCAAAGCAGCCCCCTCTTGGGCCTTCCTGTCCTCTCTCTGTGGCCCACTGGGTTTGCAGATATGATTGCCAATTTCATTCATCTATACACCTTGCTAGCGGAATATGTGCTGGGGGGCTAGACAGAAAGACCCATCGTTGTGAATAATGCAGACTCAGTCCTAGGGGCTGAGGAGGTGGTATGAGCATAAGCTGAGTGAAGAGGAAAGGTACAACAGAGACGCAGTCGCACTTGATCTCTACATGACTAATTGTTTTGAACTAGAATATTATGCTCCTGGGTATAGACAGCACCTCCAGACACCAATCTATTACCTTGAAAACTCCTGCCTTTGATCAGAAAGCTCACTGAACATAATGGGGCAGGTGACCTGACATTGACCCCTCAGTCCTGTTAGAAAAGGAGGAATAATCACATGGGAACAACCTTCAATAAGAAATCTGAAACTGGCAGCGGTTTTCCCTCTGAGGGCTTCATCTCTCAGGTCTTCTCGGAGACCACCCCTCACCGCTCAGGTTTTATTGCACCCAAAAGTGTTCTGACCTTTGAGTCAGGCAGGTACTAACTGTGCTCACCAAGAATCTCAAGACTAAAGTATCAATCAAACTGGTGATGGATTCATTCACTCCAGGAGGAGGTAGAGCAAAGCAGGTGAGAACACGGGCTTTATACTCATATGACCCAGCAATTCCACTCCCAGATATTTACCTAAGAGAAGTGGAAATACATGTCCGCACAAACCCCCATGCATGAATGCCCGTAGTGGCGTAATTCATAACAGCTAGAAAGTGGAAACAACCCAAATGTTCATCAAAGTGTGAGTGGGTAAACAAAGTGTGATGTATCCATGTAACAGAATATCATCCAGCAAATGAAGAAACGAAGTCCTGATCCATGCTACAACATGGATGAACCTTGAAAACAGCATGCTCAGTGAAAGATCCGGTAACTGAAGGTCACTTATTGCTGGGTTCCGCTTAGGTGAAAAGTCCAGAACAGATAGATCTGTAAAGACGTCAAGTAGATTCGTGGCTGACTCGGGATGGGGAAAAGGAGGTTAGAGGGAAATAGAAATAACTGCTAAAGGGCGCAGGTTTTTTGGGGGGTGATGAAAGTGTTCTAAAATGGGTTGCATTGATGGTTATGCAACTTGGTGAATAAGCTAAGAGCCATTGGAAAGTATACTTTAAGTGGGTGAGTCTTTTTTTTCTCTCTCATTGTATTGAGGATCAAATTTAGAGCCTTGCATATGTGAGGCGAGCACTCGACCACGGAGCAACTAAGTGCTCTTAGTTTAGAGACAGGGTCCTGCTATGTAGTGCAGGCTGGCCTTGGGCTCAAGATCCTCGTTCCTTTATTGCCCAAGTGCTGGGATTACAGGCATACGCCCCACACCTGGTGCCAAAGTAGGTGAGTTTTATGGTTTGTGAATTATATCTCAGTAAAGCTATTTTGTGCATACATATATTTCCGTATATATGCATGTATATGAACACGCACACACATGCACGCACGTACACACACACACACACACACACACACACACACACGCTCTCTGGAGCCAGACTGCCTGGCTTGAATTCTGCTGTACCACATACTGACTATGTGGCCTGATGACAAGTATCTAGACCCTCTGGGCCTCAGTTTTCTCATCTCTGAATGAGGATGGTAGTTACTATGTAAAAACTTAGAACACTATGTTAGTCCACAGTAAGCCCTGCGTAAGGGTTATCTAACACTGACATTATTGTTGTCATTATTATTACTCATGTGTATCTCCTAGGAGGTCCCTAGCTGTTTTTCTTTTTTCCTTTTAAAATATTTATTTACTTATTTAGGTTCCAGAGACAGAACCCAAGGCCTCACTCATACCAGGCAAGCTTCTACCAGTGAGCTGCATGCTACTGCCCCCTAGCTGATGTTGAAGCAAGCAAAATGTTGAGTCATTGGCTTAGCAAGCATGGCACTGTTACTCTGGTAAATGCTGCAACAGTCTTTGGGAAGCCCTTCATTCACTCCTTCCTCAGTTACACGAAGGCATGCAGGGTACTGCTCTAAGTGCTGGGAAAGCAGCAGTCACCAAAATGGACCCAATTTCCCGCTCATAACGACACATCTCCCAGTGGAGGAGGACGGGCACTGAACAAATGCTTAAGAACATACAGCAGGTGGAGATCTGCATTCTGGAAATAGAAAAGTTAGCCTGAAAGAGACTGGGGGAGTACATTAGGTTGGCGGTCAAGGGAGTCCTCTCCGAGAAGAGGACATTCAGATTATGGAAATTTCTTGGGGAAGGGCACACGGGCTGTGGGAGTAGCTGCTGGAAAGCTCCTGAAGCAGGGACATGCTGGTTGTGTTGGAGAAAAAGAAACAAGGGTGAGGTGGTGGGAGCATAAAGAGCATCCGGGGAAAGTGGCAGGAAATAAGCGGGGAAGTACAGGAAAAGCCCCAGGGGCCACATGTGAGAGCCAGCCTCCAAGATGGCCCCAAATGACCCCTGCCTCTTGGCGTTGACTCCCTGGGTGGCCCCCTCCTGTGGTGAGTAGGGCTGTCCTGTGACCAATAGGATATTGTAGAAACAGTGTATTAGACTTCCAAGGATAGGTGGCAAAAGACCGGAAGCCTTCTGCCTTGTTCTTCCTTGGATCATTTGTTCTTAAGTGAGCCAGCAGTCCTACCCTGAGGTCACTCAAACAGCTCTCTGGAATGTTCTTGTGCTGAAGAACTGAGACCTTCTGACAACAACCAGCATTAGATTTTCAGGCATGCAAGTGGGACACCTTTGATCTTCAGCCCCAGGGAAGGCTTTTGATGACTGGACCCCTGGCCAACATCTTGACTGCAACCTTATGAGACCTCAGAGCCAGAATCATGCATCTACACAGCCCTCAGATTGCTGATCCTAAAATAATAAATGTTTCTTTTTTCTTTTTTTTTTTTTTACAAGAGAGGGTACATAAAGGTTTATTAAAGATAGTACACCTTTAAGGGATAATTAATTACAGGGAAATGTGAGGGAACCTGGAAGAGCTTAGGTAGATCTGCAAAGGAACTTGGAGAAACCTTTTTCTTAGGGTGAATTGGCATAAAGAGGTTTCTGTTCCCCAGGGAAAGGTAAAGAAGCCAGAAAGAGCAAGAGAGTTATGCAGGCTTTTACAAGGAAAGGTGACTTGGATAGACAGAGAAGATGGCAGGGTTGAAAGAAGAGAGAGGTGAGCATGTGGTTGCTGGAGAGAGAAGAGCTAGAAGAGGAAAAGAGAGGGGGAGGGAGGAGGGAATAGAGAGCTTGTAGGAGAAGGGAGCTCTTGTTTTTAATTCAGCAAATTTTAGAGCAATTTGTTTTTGTTTTTGTTTTTTGCGATACTGGGGGTTGAACCCAGAGCCTCACTCTTGCATGCTTTGCAAGTGCTGGACACTGAGCTGCACCCCAGCCCATTTTTTTACTTTTTGAGACAGGGTCTTGCTAAGTTACACAGACTGCCTCTGGTCTCGAAATTAAGATCCTCCTGCCTCTGCCTCCCGAGCCACTGGGATTACAGGCATGTGCCATCTCTCCCGGCTCTAGAGCAATTTGTTATGCAGCAATAAATAACTGATACACCATAATAAGGACTTCGGATTTTAGTCTATGTATAATGGGAAAGAGTTTAAGAAGGGGAGAGACATGATCTGACTCCTATTGTGAAAAGATCCCTCTGGCTGCCAAGTACAGACAGATGATAGGAACCCAGAGAAGGGAAGGGGACTAGCTAGGAGCTTTTGCAATCACAGCAGGTGTTGACAGTGGCCTGAACCAGGGTGGTCGGCTTGGATATGACAGAAAAGGACAGATTCAGGTTGTTTTTGAAATTAGAGCCCACAGCACTTGTTGATTGAGTATGGAAAATGAGGAAAGGGAAGGAATCCAAGATGAGAGGATTCAACTGGAGCAGCTTTGTTGTTTGTTGTTAGGTGCCATGGAGTAGGATCCAATTCATAGGGACCCTATGTACAGCAAAATGAAACACTCTCTGACTGTGCCATGTACATGATCTTTTTTACGTTGAAGCCCATTGTTACAGCCACTGTGTCAATCCATCTAGTTGAGAGTCTTCTTTTTTTTCATTGACCTGCCAGTCTCCCAAACATGATGTCCTTCTCCAGCAATTGGTTCCTCCTGACAACGAATCCAAAATATATAAGATGCAGTTTAGCTCTCATTCCTTCCAAGGGGCACTCTGGTTACAATTCTTCTAGAATGGATCTGTTCGTTCTTTTGGCAGTCCATGGTATATAAAATATTCTTCTCTTGCACCATAATTCAAAAGCATCAATTCTTCTCCTGTCCCCCTTATTCAATGACCAGCTATCACAAGCATATTATGAGACTGAAAATACCATGGCATGAGTCAGGCGCACCTTTGTCTTCAATATGACATCTTTACATTTCAACATTTTAAAGAGGTCTTTTGCAACAGCTTTTCCTAATGCAATGCGTCTTTTGATTTCTTGACTGCTGCTTCCATGGATGTTGATTGTAGAACCAAGTAAAGCAAAATCTTGGACAATTTCAGTCTTTTCTCCATTTATCATGAAGTTGCTTACTGATCCAGTTGTAAGGATTTTTGTATTCATGATGTTGAGGTGTGATCCATAGGCTGTGTTCTTTCATCTTGATCAGTAAAATACTGCAGATCCCCTTCACTTTCAGCAGGCAAGTTGTGTCGTGTGCATAATACAAGTTGTTAATGAGTCTTTCTCCAACGCTTGAGCTGGATTCTTCTTCATAAAGTCCAGCTTCTTGGATTATTTGCTCAGTATAGAGACTGAAGAGATGTAGTGAAAGGATATAGCCTTGATGCACAACTTTCTTTACTTTAAACTAGGCAGTGTTTCCTTGTTCTGTTCAAATGACTGCCTCCTGGTCCACATACAGATTCCTCATGAGTACAATTAAGTGCTCTGGTATTCCCATTCTTCACAATATTATCTATAATTTGTTGTGGTCCACACAGTCAAATGCCTCCGCATAGTTAATAAAACATAGATAAACATCTTCTTGGTATTTTTTGCTTTCAACTAATATCCATCTGATATCGGCAATGATGTCCCTGGTTCCATGCCCTCGTCTGAGTCCAGCCTGATTTTATAGCAGTTCCCAGTTGATATACTGCTGCAGTCACTTTTCAATGATCTTTAGTAACATTTTACTTGTGTGAGATTCTAATGATATTGTTTGATAATTTCCACACTCAATTGGATCCCCTTTCTTGGGAATAGGCACAAATATGGATCTCTTCCAGTCAGTTGGCCAGGTAGCTGTTTTTCAAATCTCTTGGCATAGACAAGTGAGCACCTCCAGTATTGCATCTGTTTGTTGAAACATCTCAGTTGGTGTTCGATCAATTCCTGGAGCCTCTGTTGAAAAAAATCACATGGCTCAAAATAATTATTCTAATAAAGTTCTGAAGGGTTGTAAAAACTGTCCAGAGAATTCACAGGTAGGGGCTGAATTATATTCCCAAAGCCCAAAGAAAAATCATTCAAAGGTTGCACACCACACACACACACACACACACACACACACAGAGTCACAGATTGCAGGGCAATGTATACTAAATCAGGTATTCCCTCACATCAACATTCCGGTGTCACACTACCTAGCCCTTAGTACCCTTTGTCTAACCTACTTCGCTGTCTTATTTTCTGTGTACCTCTTACCATCTGACATATGAATTATTTTACTTACTTGTTTATCATCTGCCAGCAACTCTCCCCTCAACGTGAACTCCATGAGGGGAGGGACTTCTAACCACTTGCTCATTGCTGTATCCAAATCCATCCCCCTACAGAGCTTTGGACTTCTTTCCTAAAGGTATATTGCCACAAAAAAAGTTAATCAAGCAGTGGCACTGTCCTGAATCCCAGCAACATGTGAGGCAGAGCTATGAGGATTGTGAGTTAAAGGCCAGAGGTTGGTAGTTTGCATAAGTTGCAAGACCCCTGACTCAAAAAAAAAAAAAAAAAAAAAAAAGAATGCCTGGGGGCTCAGCTCAGTGGTTAAGAACTTGCAGAGTATTTGTGAGGCCCTGGATTCAACCCCTAAGTGCTACAAGGATAAATAAAAATATAAAAATAAATAAATAAATAAATAAATAAAGGGCTAGGGTGCAGCTCAGTGGTAGAGCACTTGCAAAGTATATTCACCCAAGGACCGCAAAAAAAAAAAAAAAAAAAAAATTAATCAAGACAAAGAGTTGATCGATTCATGTTTTTTATCACCCACTGTCAAATTAACCAGAAAAGATACGGTAACACAGTAACAGTGTACACTGCCATCAATAAGTAATGTATAAATATGCGTTTTTACTAAGGTTTCAGCATTGTTAAATTTTATCATTTATCTAATGGAATAGGTGGGAAATGGCACCTCTGTGTTCTTTTCAATTTAATATTCTCTTCCAATTAGTAAAGTTGAATCTTTTCCCCCCCAAAACCAATTCCTTCTATTTACTTTCCTTGTGTCAACAATTTGCTCCTGTCCTTTGATAGTTAGTCCATCCTTCCTAGAAGTGTCTGAAACTTTGGCTCTGACAACAGATAATGTATCAGTCATTTGCAGCCCATGGATCCTGACCAGTTATTCCTGACAAGGGGATCTAATTCTGATTGTGGTGTTTAGCTCAGTCAATTTAAAAGAATTTCAGAACAGAGCTCTTAAACCATCACCATTTCCTCCTGTCACCTTTAAAGGTATGGCTGAAAGATGGGACAGTGGGCAGCAGGAGGAGCTTGTTTCAGCCTGAAGGTGGCTCAGCATGTCATTCCTTGTTGAAAAACCTGAGTCAGGTCTGAATCATGCATACTTTCTGACTTACTTCAGAGCTCCATCTAGATAAACTGAAGTTTTATAAAGAATGTTCTCTGGTAAAAACAAAGATCACTACAGGAAAAGTTTCTATCTTAAACAGAACTGGAACCAAGGACATATAGAAAAATATTACCAAGTAAAAGTTAGAGAAGACTTAGATGGGGAGGGGGGTAGGGGTGGAAGCACAGGGAAGGATAAGGGGTAACCTATATGAATAATGTTCATCAAAATGCATATATGGAAATGTCACAATGAAAAGCATGTCAGAATGAATCACATTAAGGTATGCATTAAAAATTTCCAAGAAAAAAGAAAAAGATAAAAAAAAAAAGAATGTTCTCTGGATGATGCATTGTCGAGTCCTTTTTTCTTTCTGTGGTAGTGTGGGGTTGAACCCAGGGCCTCGCGCTTGCATGCTTTACAAATGCTGTACCACCAAGCAGTACCTGTAGCCCACTTTTTTTTCCTCTTTATTTTGAAACAGGGTCTTGCTAAATTATGCAGACTGCTTCTGGTCTTGAACTTGCCAACTTTCTGCTTCTGCCTCCTGAGTCACTGGGGTTACAGGCATGAGCCACTGTGCCCGGCTTCAGTATTTTTTTTTCTTAAGTTAGGGTACTTCTATAGAGCCCATGCTGGCCTTGATCTTATGATCCTCCTGTGTCAGCCTCCTGAGTGCTGGGACAAGCACATGCCTTTGTGCTCAACATGCTGTTCAGTACTTTGCCCTTTCAGGTTCCCTGGAGCAGGACAGAGGTGGTTTCTGTCATTATACCTGAGGTGATATGTCATCCGGGGTATAGAGAGTTGTCCTTTCTTTTTCCCTAAACCTTAAGTCCAACCAAGCACTGTATTTTGCCTGTTCTACCTGCCCAGGAGGTCTTGCCCACATCTACTTCTTGCCTACTGCACAGCCTACTGCAACCCTTCCTCTCTAGGCTTCTCAAAGTTGCTCTTGCTTCTCTGCAATGGATTCCCTACTCAGCAGCCAGGCCAAGTATTTTATTTATTTATTTATTTATTTATTTATTTATTTATTTATTTTGTGGTACTAGGGGTTGAACCCAGGGCCTTGCGCTTGCATGCTCTGCAAGTGCTGGACCACTGAGCTGTACCCTCAGCCCATTTTTTACTTTTTGAGACAGGGTCTCGCTAAATTACATAGATTGCCTCTGGTCTCGAACTTGCAATCCTCCTGTATCTGCCTCCCAAGCTGCTAGGATTATAGGCAAATGCCACTGCGCCCTGCTTAGGCCAAGTATTTTTTATAAATGGCAATCAGAGCGTGGCCCTTTTTCACTTAAAATCTCCCCACTGTTTTTCACCATCCTCAGAATAAAGTTCAAAGGCCTTGATGTGGTACTGCAGGCTCTGCATGGCTGCCTCCAGACTTCTTGGGCCTTGGCTCTTCCTCTTGGCTGCTAAGGTCATGTTGGGATCCACTTTAGTTCTTCAAAGCTGTGCCTTGCTTCCTTGAGACCTTAATGTCATCTGCTCTGTCTGGATTGTTTTTCCTCCTCCTCTTTCCCTGGGTAACTTGTACATTGGAGCCAAAATTTCTCCCTTCAGG
This sequence comes from Pedetes capensis, assembly GCA_007922755.1. Classification (NCBI taxonomy): domain Eukaryota; kingdom Metazoa; phylum Chordata; class Mammalia; order Rodentia; family Pedetidae; genus Pedetes; species Pedetes capensis. Next base: position 76,136 of record VMDO01009026.1, read on the forward strand.
AAAGCCAGAGCCATCCGAGAGAAGGACACTAGGCCAGAATGCTATTAAGCTGCTTGTTGGTAGAACTTTGCACACTTGTGGTGATAGAATCATTTGTTAAAAGACTTGTCTCCTCCACTAGAATATTACCAAATGGAGGGCAGGGTTCAGTAAATATGTGCTGACCAGTTGACAGGGGGGCTAGCCAAGCATTATGTCACTGGTCAGGTCTTTTCTTTTCTTTTCTTTTCTTTTCTTTTCTTTTCCCCAGTGCTAGGGATGGAACCTGGGGCCTCAGGCACAGAAAACAAGGGCTCTATCACTGAACCACATCCCCATACCTCATTAGTCAGTTTTCAAAGGGTTTAGTCCAAGCTGACTTAATGACATTTGATATATAGATCTTAAAGCCACGTGACATGGCATTTTTCAGCTATATCTTGTAAATACGCCATAGGATCTCACAATAGAGGAAGCAGTAATTCTCTGTTTACTGTTAACACCTGGGTGAAGTCACTGGGTGCCCCTGCACTGGCTAGTCTAACAGAGTTGCACATCACCAAAAGGAATCCTCTTTTTGGCTGGTTCATCAGCTGCATTGCAGAGCAGTATCACCTAAACCAGAGTGTCTAATGTTGATGGTCTTCTGTTCCTCCTTCTCCTCCCTTCCTTCCCTTCTTTTTTGTTCTTCTTTGTCCTATACACCCCACCTCCTCCTTCTTTTGTTTTAGGGAGAGAGAAGAACTATAAATATTTATATATCTAGAGGGAAAGATGCAATTGACAGGAAGAAACTAAAGATACCAGAATGAGGATAGCTGGGTACCAGTCTCTACACAGAACCACATACAAAGAAATCAAAGTTGGTAGCTGGGCAGTGGCATATGCCTGTAGGCCCAGTGACTCAGGCGGAGGCAGGACGATCACAGGTTTGAGGCCACAGGCAGCCTGAGTAATTTAGGGAGATCCTGTCTCAAGATAAAAAATAAAAACTGGGCTGGGGGTGCAGCTCAGTGGTAGAGCACTTGCAAAGCATGTGTGAGGCCCTGGGTTCAACTCCCAAGTACTGAAAAAAAAATACCCTAAGTTGGTATCCAAAAATTATTGCATTATAGTCTCTTGAAAAAATGTCAAATGGTGAATCACACACATAATTTAAAGCGAAACTTCTTAAAATTCTTCATACTTCATTTCTCTTTCCTTCCTCTTGTCTGCTAAGGGGATTCTGTCTTTCCTTCTTAGGTTCTCAAATTTTTGTACCTCAGCAGAATACTAGGGGAAAGGTATGTCCCCACATCAGCCAAACCAGTTCCCACTCTGCCCTAAAGCCTTTTTTTCTCCCTCCAAACTTCCGCCAACTCTTCCCTGTTCCAGAGAGCCCTTACTCTGCTCCACTCTTCTCTCTTTCCTCTCATCGCCGGGAGCTGCCCATCCTATCTGAGGTACGTGGAGTCACTTAAGGCATCGTTGTTCTCAGTCCTGCCTTTCTCCTGCTATCCCCATACTGGGTGATGGCCTGGGATCCTCACAGGTAAAGACAGCATCCTTTTCAGCAGACGGGAGGAGGGAAGAGACTGTGCATACTCATGCATTATTAATATTATTTTCCTGTTAAAGATATAAACAACGTGGTAAGTGAGCTGATATAGCTATCCACAGGGAATTATGAGGAAACAGCAGGGACAAGCCCATCTGATTTATTTTCCCTTTGATTTGTTTTGTTTTTGCAATACTAAGGGTTGAACCCAGGGCGCTCCACCACTGGGCTGCACCACCAGCACCTTTTACTTATTTATTTGGTGGTACCAGGGGTTGAACTTAGAGCCTCATGAATGCTATTGCAGGCATTTTACCACTGACTGCACCTCCGGCCCATTTTTTACTTTTTTTACAGGGTCTTGCTAAGTTATACAGGCTACCTTTGGCCTCAAACTTGGGATCCTCCTGCCTCTGGCTCCCAAGTCACTGAGATTACAGGTGTATGCCACTGCACCCAGCTTCTACCTAATTTTAAAGGATGATAGAAGCTAGATGTGGTAGTGCATGTCTGAAATCCCAGGACTTGGGAGCCAGAGGCAGGAGGATCCCATGGTCAAGGCCAGCCTGGCCTACATAGTGAGTTTCAAGCAAGCCTGGGCTACATAGTGAGACCCTGTCTCAACACACACACACTAAAATAAAACAAAACAAAATAAAACAAAATAAATGATAAAGAGCCCATCAGGAAGCAAGGAGGCCAGAAGAGCCTTTCAGGCACAGGGAACAGCACCAGCTAAGGCCTCAAGATGGAATAGCATGTGAGGCTGCAAGGTGAGGACTGAGAACGCAGATGTGGAGAGAGGTGGGGGACTCTTCTTGCAGAAACGCAGAGAGGGAAAGAGGCACAGATGAAGCAGTGGAGAACTCTCCTCTGAAAGGTCTCTGTCCTCTCCTCAGGGTCATCTTGGAAGGCAGGGACACAACAGACCTCGGAAAAATGGCGAGGGGTGCAAGACAGTCAACAAAAGACATGGCTGAATGGCCCTCAGAGCCTCAAAAGTGCTAGCTAAGTTGCATTTAGCAGCTTGAGTGATTTGGTTTACTTCTTCAGCAAGGTTTCACATCAGAGGGGACTGACAGAGGGGACAGGTGGGGGTGGGTGAAGGCACGTTGTGCAGCCCCTCAACATGGCAGACACTCAGCTCAAGTCTGTTAAGTGATAGTCACAAAGCCTGATGGGGCAGAGACACAAGTGTGGCTGGAAGGACCTGGGTACAATGTGGAGAAGGGCAGGGGCAGGACGACTCTTCAACATTTGTTAATTTCCCAAAGGCACAATATAGCTCTGATGGGCTGAAGTATTAAGATCTAACGCTATTGGGGAAACGGGGAGCCAGGGGAGGCAGGTCTGGGAATCTGGAAACAAAACCTCAGTCCTTGTATCCAATGTATAAAATAATTTATAACTGAAACAGATATTTTTTTCTGATTATTTTTTATTAGAAATTTTTAATGTACATCATAATGTGATTCATTTTGACATGCTTTTCATTGTGACAATTTTCATATGTGCAATATGATAAACATTATTCATATAGGTTACCTCTTACCCTCCCCTATGTTTCCCCCCTCCCCCCTTCCCATCTAAGTTTCCCATCCAAGTCTTCTCTATCTTTTACTATGTAGTATTTTTCTATATGTCCTTGGGTTCCATTTCTGTTTAAGATAGAAACTTTTCCTGTAGTGGTCTTTATTTTTATCTTGTTAGAACAATTACATGCGATTTCTAGTCCATTTATATTGACCTCATTCTTATCTTCCCTCCCCTCCTTTTATTATGATCTGACCTTTGAGTAGGATTTTTCCTTCTTGTAATTTTGAATCAGCTCCCTCATATGAGTGAGAACATGTGTTGTTTCTCTTTCTGATCTTGTGTTCGTTCACTTAAAATAATTTTCTCTAATTCCATCCATTTTGCTGCGGATGACCCTATTTCATTTTTCTTGATTGCTGAATAGTATTCCATTGTGTATATATACCATAGTTTTTTTATCCATTCTTCTGTTGAAGGGCACTTTGGTTGATTCCATATCTTTGCTATTGTGAAAAGCGCTGCATTGAACATGGAGATGCAGGTATCTCTGTGGTATGATGACCCATCTCCCTTTGGGTAAATTCCCAATAGTGTTATAGCTGGGTCATATGGTAGATCTATTTTTAGTTTTTTGAGGTACCTCCATATT
>VMDO01009027.1:0-79814 GCA_007922755.1 Pedetes capensis
GAGAGATTAATGAAGGATAGCATAGCAAGTTGATAGCTCTAATTAATAAATAAAAAGACTCATTCTCTGAAAAACAACAAAGTATTCAAACTTTTTGCTAATTTAATAAAGACAATAGAGAAAAAAGACTTACAAAGTAAGTAACAGTATTGAAGCAAAAGAAATATTTTTTAAAATATTGGAAATGCTTACTTTGAAAACTGTGCAAACAGACATAAAAGCGTAAAACTTTTATGAGATTAATAAATTTATAGGAAAATTACTTTTGCCAAAATTGGTCCAATTAGAGATAGAAAGCTTAAACACACCCGTTTCTGAAGAAGAAAAAGTTAGAGTTATTAAGAAAATTCTCTACAATTAAGCACCAGGACCAGTGAGTTTCCCAGAGGAAATCTAGCAAATCTCTAAAGAGCAGATAATCACAGTGCTACAGAATGTGTTTTGAGTGGAGTAAATGAAGAAAAATGCCCTAGCATTTTTGAAGCAAATTCAACAATGATCATGAAGCCACATGAAGATACCACAAAAAAAGAAAATTAGACAGAAATAAGTAAAATACTAGTGAAGATACACTATGTAATCACAATATAGTGATATTTATTTCAGGAATACAAAATACATATATTTTGTTATATATAAATTTTATTTTTCTATAAATCCATGCACATATTTAATCAGAATTAAGACAAATACTTCTACTGTCCCTTCAGTAGTTAACACTATATTGGAGGTTTTGTCCAAGTCAGTAAAATAGAAGAAATCAATAAAAATATATGAATTAGAGAAGAAATAAAAAATTCTCTATTAACAAAATATACAATTCCACACCTAGAAAACCTGAAAGAATCAATGATGATATTGTCAGAAAATGAGTAAGATAGTAGGTTACACAAATAATATGTAAAAATCAATAGCCCTTTATAGGTACAAATAACCAGTTAGAAGATAAAATGGTAGATAAAACTATTTTCTATTACCAAAGAAAACAAAAGACTTAGAAATAAATTTAACAGGAAATGAGCAAAACCTATATAAAGAAATGTTTAAAACACTCTTAAAAGACAAGAATATGAGTTTTCACAAAGGAATCACATTTACTTGTCCTTCAAGAGGACAAGCCAACACTGTAAAGATGTCAGCTCTCTTGAAAGTAATTTGTAAATTTTACACAATTCAATAAACTACCAATAAACTATTTTTATGCAGCCAGAAAACTTGATACTAAATTTAATGTGGAAAAATAAGCATGTCAGAATAACTGGAAAGACAATGAAAAAGAGAAGTTATGTGGGACTAGCCTTACAAGATATTAAGAGAAATGAAATAGGCCCTGTAACAACAGCAATGTAGTAATTGCCCATAAACAGACAGAAAAGTAGAAAATAGAAACTTCAGAAGAAGTCCAAGGCATATATAGAAATTAAGTTTATGATAAAGATGGCATGACAAATCACTGGGACAAAAATAGGTTTTTTAATATATGATGTCAAGATAATTGCTATCTATTTTGAAAAAGATGAAGATCCATGTCTCACACTGTATATTAGAAAAAAAAAAATCAGCAACTCCGAATGGATCAATGACTAAATACAAAATCTATATACAGGCAGTAAAAGAAAATACATATATGATCCTCAATAACCGGACTGTGGAAAAGGCTTCTAGCTATGAGTTAACATCCAGATGTAGTAGTTTAAAAGTGGTAAATTTTACTACTTAAAAATAGAAAAACACATTTAAGTACTAGAGAAAAATCCACAATTTTCAGCACACCTAAAGGGTTATTGTCTATATACATGAACTGTAGATGGCTTAATTATGACTCTTGAACTACAAGTAGCACATTAATTCACTTTACTTCTGAAACTTCCTTGTCATAATCATCTTTTGTATAGAATCATCCATATGACATTTTTAAACAAAAACATACACTTTCATTATCTGAATTGTGTGTAGTTATAAATTCATCATACTGAGTCCCAGGCAAAACTGTCTTTTGGCAAGGTGAATTGTCATTTCATTACAAAAGTCATATCCACAATTTGATTTTATGCTTATTAGTCAGGTGATTCAGGTTTTAAAAACAAATTTATTTGCCCTATCCTCTAATCAATTTATTGGTTTGTCGTTGTAGTTCTGCTACATATTCTGGGTTGGTTTATAGGTAAATCTTCCACAGTCTCTTTGAATAAATGGATGTTAATGAATACAATATTGAGCTTTTTCTTGGCTAAATTACCTCTAACAAGATATTTTAGAGTTAATTTAATGAAGTGCAGTAGGAATTTAAGCAAGTGGCTTAGTTTATTAAATGAGGCACGTTGGAAGAAAATAAACACAATAAGATGTAGGTAATTTTATCATTTGCAAACCTTTCTTTTTTCTTTGTGGTACTTAGGGGTTGAACCTTGAGCGTTGCATATACTTTGTAAGTGCTCTACCACTGGGCTGCACTCACAGACCATTTTTTATTTTTTATTTTGAGATAGGGTCTCACTAAGTTACACCTGCTGCCTCGGGCCTCGAACTTGAGATCCTCCTGCCTCCACTGTCCAAGTTGCTGGGATTATAGGCATGGACTACCATGCCCACCTACAAACTATTTTAAAATCATTCAGGTAAAAATGTAAATTGCTGTCATTAATTGTTTTCTTCTATGTCTTACCTCCTTGCATATTAGATTGGCAAATTTATTTTATCCATCATTATTTTGATTCAAGATGATTTCACTAATTTCTTTAAGCCATATGTAAATAATATACGATGTTGCTATGGAATCTTCATAATGGATATATCCAAAGAGCATCATAAAGAAGAGAAAATGAGCAGGAAATGAGCAAAACCTATATAATTGTTTACATATATATATATATATATATATATATATATATATATGTAAAATATATATATATATATTTAAGTGTGAATTACAGATTAGAAGAAATACATGCTTACTTCTCCTATTTCTAAGAAATACTTTTCACATTAAATATGTGCATATTAAAGTTTACATAGCATTTCCACATCCGTTATATATTTTGACTGTTACAATAAAGTTTTGAGATGAACAAAGAAGGGATTTTCTTTAAGACTGAAAAACAAAGTTGCTGAAGAGAGTGTAGATAGCAAAAGCAACAACAACAACAACAACAAAAACCTGTTCATATTCCCCTACCTGTCTACCAGCTTGTCCTCCTGTAGGGGCTTGCATGTTGCTGTGATTCTGAAAGTTATGCCACTGGATATTTTGGATACCAGCAGGGCCACCCATGGTGGATAGGTTTCAGTTGAGCTTCTAGACTAAGACAGACTAGGGAGAAGGACCTGGTAGCCTACTCCTGAAACAATTAGCCATTGAAAACCCTATGAATAGCAGAGAAGCACTGTCAAATATAGCGCACCTCCAGGCTAGATGGCATTCAAGAAAGGACTGGGGAAGGGTTGTTTACTCAAAGTAGAGTCAAACTTAATGACAAGAATGGAGTAAAGCCATTGGGACCTCCTTTTGCTGATGTGGCATTACTCAAAATGAGAAGAAACATAGTGGATCCAACAATGGGCTCAAACCAAAAAAGATCAAGCACATGGCACAATGCTGGGTACTGCTTCATTTTGCTGTACTTAGGGTTGCTATGAGTTGGACTCAACAACATTTAACAACAACAATGGTCATATTGATGGTAAATAAATTTTACTCCTTGCAGGAAACATAACCGACATTAGCCTCTAAGTTAGATATTCTACCATCACTTTGTGGGAACGATAAATGCTTCTGGGAAGAGTTTTTACATACTTACTATAACTGCCTCTGTGAGTAGGCTTCAACATGCATTAATTGGAGAACATGTACTTTCACCAAAGATTACAATCTCTTCTAGACATGGATAGGAAAGAGTAATACACACTAGGCAATCAATCTAGATACTTGTTGACTTGCTAAAAGCATATGTTGTCCTATTACATTGAGTTTGAAGCAGTATTGTGCTGGCAAAACACAATTGTCTCTCCAGATAATCAGAAATCTGGAATTGTCACCATGGGTATATTTCAATCTTCAAATATGAATGCAGAGTTGGTAAGAGATGTTCACAGTGGATGCCCATGGGTCAGCGTGCAGACGCCCCAGCGCATCACCACAGCTGTAAGTCATTCTACAAGTGTCTAAAAGTAGCACATGGAGAAAGGATAGTTGAGCATACACATTTGGATTTAGATGATCTTTTGTATCTTACATGGGTCCCTGGGTATTTTCATCTATTCCATAACTAAGTTAATACCAGGGGAATGTAAAACCAGAGAGGTGAATACTTCCTACACCTCTTTTTACCTGAAAATTTATAGAACTCTAAGGTAACCAATCACTCAGCTAAGAATTTGGTCAACAGTGTGCCACAGAAAATATGATTCCCTGAAGTGGTGTAAGGTACCCTCTAATTTGTGAGTTTGAATGAGTAAAAAAAACTTTGTATTCTACAAACAGGAACGATCTCTCAAAATTAGAACTTAGTTATAGTCATGGTAAAACATTGAAGACAAATTAGCCATGCTATCTGTTTTCCAGAGATCTACTACCTAAGGAAGAAGGACTTATAAATGTTAGCTCAGTTGGTAGAGCGTTTGCTCTGCACACTCTGAAGCCCTGTGTTCCCTCCCCAGCAAGGTAAAACTGGGAGAAAGACCTGGCACCCCAATCCAAAACAGTCAGCCATTGAAAATCCTATGAATAGCACAGAAACACTGCCATATGCCAGGTTTGGCACTGTGTTGGGAGTGTTTCCTTCTGTAGTACATAGGGTCACCATAAGTCAGACCTCATCCAACAGCACCTAACAACAACAATAACAACCAATAATAAGTGTCTAAGGACACATATTTGTAGCACAGCTTTGATGCAATAAATGTCTAACACATTTGCCGTTGATTTCTGATGTCTCATGTTGGTCATCCTTTCTCTTCTTACAGATTAATAATTGTTTGTGATAGTTGGAATGAGAGTAATCTAGATTTTTCTCTGGAGTTGGTATTTTCAACTACAAAAATTCCAACTTTCGCTAGAACTATCATCTGAGGAATCTGGCACGTTGTTTCTACAATAACTCAAGCTGTGTGAGCTAGAAATATTCTCTTTAAGCTTACAAATCCTCCTTAAAACTTAACTCATATGCCTGAATGGTCATATGTGATAATAACTAATGGTAATTCCTAATCATTTTCTGGTGAAGATGCTTCCGTAGGGTCTGGTGACTAAATTTGCTCTAAGAGAATATACCCTCACCCTTTGGGAGATACTTTGTGCTGATACATTTTCAGTGTGGAGAAATTATTCTTTTCTGACACTGTAGTCCTTCTTGTGTTGGTGTCCCCTGCTTTCTGGTACTGTTGTTGTTGTTAGGTGCCATCGAGTCATGTCTGACTCATAGCAAACCTCACAGGGTTTTCAATGGCTAATTATTTTGGGATTGGCTTGGGAGTGAATTGCCACATCCTTCTCCCATGTTTGCAGTGCTGGGAATAGAACCCGGGACCTCAGAGACTGCAGAGTGGCACTCTACCAACTGAGCTAGATCCCAGCCCCCTTTCTGGTACTACCACTCCTATAAAGAGCAAAGCTATGAATAGAGAGAAATCAAAATTCTGTTAAAATATCCAGGTGAAATTCTGAGAATTTCTATTAAAAAATTGACAGTGTTTAACAAAGTGCATCTCACAGACTAGAGGTGGTCAAAGTAAAGTATTAGAACCAAAGCAGGAGCACATGGGAACAGATTCTCTGATCCAACTTCATACCCACTGAACAAGTCTCAGGTAAGACTCAGGAATCAGTGTTGTAAGATCCTCTCCTTGTGTTGGGAATGCAGGTTCACATTTGAAAACCACTGTCTTAGAATTATTATGATTAAAGTGGAAGGACCTTTGTGGTGTGTGTGTGTGTGTGTGTGTGTGTGTGTGTGTGTGTTCCTTTGATTTGTTAAATCAAATTTCAGAAAAAGATATAAGCAAATTTTTTCTTGATGTTTTTGCATTATATGAAAGGATTTTCTCCTATTTTTCTTGAATATTAATTAAAAATTTCAAACATTATCTTCATTTGAGCTGTTAACTTCTATGACTGAGTACCTGCAGGGTAAACTCATTCCATTGAGAAAAACCTGAGTTCTCTAAGGTTTTGAACACTTCCAGTATATTAATTCACAGTTTAAACACAGCACAAGTAGATCTGAATTTCAAGGTGTTAGGTGTTTATTTTTTAGCTAACAAAGGATGAGGAAAATTCTGTTGCATCCCTGGTCTACCATTATTAAAAGAAGGGTTTCTTTTTTTTTATTGGAAACTTTTAATGTACAACTTAATGTGTTCATTCTGACATGCATTTCATTGTGACATTTCCACATATGTGTTTCATTGTACAATGCACAGATAACTTCCTCCTTGCCCTCTTGTGCCCCTCCTTTCTCTTCTCCCACCCTCTTACCAATGGCCTCTCTTCTACTTTCATGTGTTTTTGTGAGAATATTTTTCTGTATACCCTTGCATCCCAACTGTGATTTAAGTCCAAACTTCTTTCTGTAATAATCTATCTTTTTACATTGTCAGCAGTATTACATGAATAATCTAGCCCATTTGCATTATTACCATCCTTTGGTGTTGTTGGTATTATTATAATTATTTCCTGAACTATTAAGGTTGGGCTGTTTACTTTGAGGTTGGTCTCTCTCTCATTCCTCGCTCCTCCTTGTCTCTGCTCTCCCTCCTGTCTTCTCCCATCATTGCTTCCTTTTGCTAGATCCCTCCCTCCTCCTTTCTGCTCCTTAAATTGTCCCCTCTTCACTAAGTTTACATTAGTATTTTATTGTGTTCCAATTTCTGTATAGGATTTTTTTCCCTTTGTTAAATTTGATTCAGCTCCCATGTATGAATAAGAACATGTGGTATTTCTCTTTTGGGGCTTGTGTTCATTCACTTAAGATAATTTTCTCCAATCCCATCCATTTTGCTAGAAATGACATTATGTCATTTTTTGATTGCTGAGTAGTATTCCATTGTGTACATGTACAATATTTTTTTTATCCATTCATCTTTTGATGGGTACTTTGGTTGATTCCATATCCTTGCTATTGTGAAAAGTGCTTCATGGAGATGGAGGTGTCTCTCTGGTATGATGCCTCATCTCCCTTTGGGTATATTCCCAACAGAGTTATAGCTGGGTCATATGGTAGACCTATTTTTAGTTTTCTGAGGTACCTCCATATTGATTTCCAAAGTGGTTGAACCAATTTACGGCTCCACCAGCAGTATAAGAGGGTTCCCTTTTCTCGGCAGACTCACCATCATTTGTTATTATTTGTTTTACAGGTCTTGACCATTCTTACTGGAGTTAGGTGTAATCTTAGTATTGTTTTGATTTGCATTTCCCTAGTGGCTAGGGATATTGAGCATTTTTTTCATGTGTTTCATGGCTTTATGAGCCTCTTCATTTGAGAACTGTCTGTTCAGTTCCTTTGCCCATTTGTGTATTGGGTTATTTGTTTTTTGGGTATTGCTTTCTTGAGTTCTTTATAAATTCTGGAAATTTGTCCTCTGTCCAAAGTATATGATGTGAAGACTTTCCCCCATTCAGTGAGGATTTCCTTGATTCTGTTGATTGTTTCCCTTCCTGTACAGAATCTTTTTAACTTCATGTAATCTCATTTATCTATTTTTGTTGTGATTTCTTGAGCAACTGGTATTCTATTAAGGAAATGCGTTCCTATACCTATGTATTGGAGCTGTATTGCCTATCCTCTCTTCTATTAATTTTAAAGTTTCTGGATTTATGTTGAGGTCTTTTACCCATTTTGAGTTAACTCTTGTGCATATTGAGAGATGCAGGTTGGTTTTCATTTTTCTGCAAGCGGATTCATGTTTCCTAGCACCATTTATTGAAAGAGCTATCCTTTTTTCCAATTTACCTTTTTTACTCCTTTGTCAAAAATCAGGTGGGTATAGATACTTTGATGTATCTCTGGATCTTCTATTCTGTTCTACTGGTCTTCAGGCCTATTTTTGTGCCAGTACCAAGCTGTTTTTGCTACTATAACCCTGTAGTATAGATTAAAGTCAGGGATTGTGAGTCCACCTGCACTAATTTTGCAGCTTAAGAGTGTTTTGGTTATACATGGTCATTTGTGCTTCCATATGAATTTTTGGATCATTTTTTCTATTTCTGTACAGTCTGTCATTGGGATTTCTTTAAACTAAATTTTAGCATCTAAAACAAGCACTGAGATCCTTTCTTTACTGTTCTTTAGAATGTGTGATACCTTGCTAACTCCCAGGTCTTCGGGAATTAAACTGGCAAAGCACTTCTTTGCTGCATGTGTGATTACCTGAATTGAGCTATTTATGAATATTATTAGCTGTATCCACTGAATAGAAGCCAGTTTTCCTAATTACTTTTAAAGTCAAGCAAAATCCAGGTTTGCTTGGCCTTTTCCCCTCTGTTTTCCTTCAGATACTTTTGCTTCTTTCTTGCTTAGACTCTTCCAAACTATGTCTCTCTATTTTATCCAAACGTCATTTTTATTTCCCACCTCTCTTTTTGCTCTAACTCTACCACTTTTCTTCCCCTGATTTTCTCCTGGCTCCTTTGTCATGCACTGGCTGGCTCCAATTAAGGAAACTTTATGTTTACTCTTTTAAGATCCACAGTTGAAAACAGGCTCCTTCATAGATAAGTGTACTTGTTGTAAAGGGACTAATCTTGTTCAGAGAAACACATTAAAACATTAAAAATAATGAGATTATTGGTTTTGGTTTCAAATAAACAGGAAAGTAAAAAATCTTGCCCTGTTGAGAACTTGATCTGCTGAGCTTGCTCCCTCCCCTTTGCTTGCTTGCTTAATGGTTTATTACTTTTTGAGGGTAAGCTCTGAAAGCCAAAAAGCTTTAAAACTATCCTCTAATGGGTAGCTACCCACTCCTTATCATTCTTAACAAAATACAAGTTTTTTTTCTTGGTCCTTGAAGAGACATTATTCAGATTGTTTTGAAGGGCTTAGCTTCCAGGAAATGTGCTGTTTTAGCATTCCAATAGCCTACACAAGATCACAGTATTTCTGTCTTTTTTTTTTTTTTTGGTTTTAAAGTAATGACTTTATTGATAAATATACATCCATATGATGATGTAGATATAAATCATGAACACTACTCCATTCCCATACACATAATTGCACACGAGTAGCTCAAGTTCATGGACATTAAAACATACACAGTATCTATTCAGACTTTTTACAGCAGAGGACAGCGTGCTTATTATCAGTTAGTTGGTAATTATTTTCTCCATAATTATCTGTGGAAAAAGGAAATTGTGAAAACTTAAAGAATGAAAGTGGTCTGATTACTTTAAATCACACACTTGACTTACTATAGTATTAAATTTTCCAAAAATTAAAATACATTATACATGAAAGCATAGATTTGTCTACTTGGAAGGAGCGGGGAGAAGCAAAGGAAAGATTTAGATACATCCTAGAATATACGAGCAAATAGTTATGCTATAATAAAAACATATTACCATTAAAATTTTTTATGCCTAAAAGAAAAATGTTTTGAATAACTGTTGTGAATTCTTATTTTTTACTATAAAGGGATTGTAAAGTTTTGCTGCATTATAAAGACAGTGACTGACAGAGTAGCAGTTATCATCAATATCCCCTGAATTTTCTGTCTTTTCTTAAGCAATGGAAATGTCACATACTCCTCAAGATTCTTCTGTGCCATACTTTAAGCTCAGAGAATTCAACTTCACTTTTCCTTAGCTTAGTAATCACAATTAAGGTTTGGACTGATATACATCATACAACACCAGTAAAATTTGCAATCTCACTAACTTGTGATATATAATGCTTTTAAATGCTCTTAGAGTTTTCCAGTTATGTTAAAAAAGCGAGTATCCTAATCAATCCATTCCCTATGTCTGAAATGCTGTAAAAATATCCAAGTATCAGATCATGCTTTATTTCATGACCAAAGTCATAAGTACTTTTTGAATGTGCAAATATGTAGAAAACTATCCTGTGGTTCCTGTCCCACGTCAACGGGGTTGAAAATTTGGAGACCCTTTCTTGGCATTCTTTAGATTTATATTCCCAATGGATGCTTAATCTTCACCACTTGTGTTGAATTAGGTCATTCTATACTACATGAAATTAAATAAAGAGGCAATGTATTATTTTAGTTTCTAATGTAGATTGTATGATCAGAAAATAATAGCTTCAAAAACACATAAGAAATCTAGTAACAGATACTATGCCTGGCTCAACTAAATATATTTTTAGATTCCTACATGTACATGCTTGTTCATATTTTGAAGGATATAAGTACTTAAGTGCACTTATAAATCACTATTTTCTAAAAATTATTGAAAAAAATTAAAAGATACATAAACAAATTATAAATAACTATGTGTACATTCTAGAATTAATAAACACTAACATTTTATCTTATTTGCTTCAAAAATTATAATAGAAAAAATAATTGGTAGTGTTAAATTTTTTTCTAATGTCAAGACACAAATAGATAAAAAAAAATCTGATTGTCCACTCTTCTCATTTCTTACACTCAAAAATAATGAATTTAATCAGTTATCACATTATGTTTTCACATATGCATATGGAACTACATGAATGAAATAAAATTTATGAATGTTTAAAATTTGTAAATGGCATTATATTAGTCATTCTGAACTGGCTTTAAAATTATCCTTGCTAAAGTATGGTGCTGTAAATTTGTTATTGTTGGGTGCCACCAAGTCATTTCTTGCTAAAGTATCATCTATTTTATTTCATTTACTACTGTCTGCCCACCATGTTGGTAATCTATATTTTTGAAACCATGTCTCTACTGATAGCCAGAGGATTCTTTTTTTTTTTTTTTTTTGTAGTAGGGGTTTGAACCCAGGGCCTCATGCATGCTAGGCAAGTTGTCTATTACTGGGCTGTTCCCCAGCCTCTTATTTATTTATCTTTCAATTTTCAGGTAGGTTTTGATAAAATGCACAGGCTGCCTTTGGTGTTGAACACAATGATCCTCATGCCTAGGCCTCCTGAGTAGCTGGGATTGCAGGTTTGTAACAGAGAACCCAGCCAGATTCTATCAATGTCTTGAACAGAGTGGATATACTACTTGCTGTTAATAAATTTCAATTTATTCGCACACTAGCCAATACATATGTCAGACATTTAACATTTGTCAACATAATGAGTGACAGATTTCATTATATTAATTGAACATTTTTGACACTCAGACTTTCTGTTGTGAATTTCCTATTTGTATTCTTTGTATTTTGTTGCATCTGTTTTTTATTTTATTTATCTGCAGGAATTCTTTTATGTATTCTAGGTATAATATCTTTGTGTACTATGTTGCAGATACATTTTACCATGTTGCTTTATCTTTTAACTTTGATTATGATGTTTTGCACATGAGTTATTTCTAATTATTAAAATGTAAATTATAATATCTCTTTCTTCTAATTGACTATGAAAGTATTATATCAATAATTCTTGCTCCAATTCTTCTTGACACATAGTTCCAACTTGACATTGAAGTTGATAAGTAATATTTCATATTCAAGGTAAATTTTCCTTGAAACAATTATCTTGTTGAAAATACATTATAATTATTATGCTTCTCTGATGAGTAACATAGGTGAGCTTTGAATTCTTAAAGGATATGGAACCATAAGTTACTGATTAAAGACTAATTTTACATCTTAGAACTAAAAGTGCCCTTAGAGATAATCTTTCCCTCAGTTTACACAAGACAGAACAAAAGTCTAGAGAATGTGTGGTCAAACTCCCAGTATCCATGAAGGACTGGCAGCTTGAACCAATGTCTGTTCTTTATTCAGGGCCATCACCATTGAACCACAATCAAAACATATTTAAGAAAAAAAATAGATGGATTTCACTTATCAGAATTAAAGTGAACTTTCTTCCTAACTAGTATGTTTCCTTTCATTCCAGAAATAAGTGACATGTACAATCAGCACTCAGATTGTAGGCAACACAAACTTTCTTTAACATGGGAGTAGGTAAGAACACAAACATTAAAGCAGGTTCTTTAAGCCAGTGAGTTAGGAAGAGCAAGTGTGTACACTAACCATACATGTGCTTTCTCTTGTGGGCTACACTCTTCAGGGTCACAGGAAAACCAAATCAAAATCAATCTAACTTGCAGAAGTTTACCAATTTCAATTTCCACAAAATGGTTCTCAAACTCAGAGACATTTTTTCATAAAGGCTGAACTAATCCCACATTTCCAAGTGCAAAAGTTAGGTTTTAGGTATGTTCAAATAGTGGGAGACATTAACCACAGAGTAATGAGACAATAACTATCCTGTTAGAGCCCTATGCTTATAAAAAAAAAATTTTCCTGTGACTGGAAAAGTACTGAACATTGTAAATTCTTAGTTACTTTTACCATTAGTGTATCTACATTACACATAAATGTCCATTAGTTACAGAAATCATTTTACTCATTCAGCTTTATTGTAACTTTCCCAGCTGAAAGAATTTGTGGTTGGTACAGGGATTAAATAAATATGATTAAAAATACAGCTTTGGGTCAGTGTACAGCTATTTTGAAGGGCATTTGAAATACTCTCAAACACAACCTGAGCTTTTTATTCCCCAAGCTGTTTGTAAGTATGAATCCTTTCATCTTTTTATGGTATTTCAGCATTTACTTACACCCTTTAACAGTACCTTTTCTAGTTCTGACATCAAGGACTATGTATTCTTTCCAGTTTGTTCAGTTTTAAACCAACGTAAAGCTAGAGGGTATTGGAGGGAGAAAAAAATAAATAATTGTTTTACCACTCACATATGAAGGAAATCTATATTATGAGGAAGTATACATATGCAATTCCTATAGCGTAAAGCACTCTGAGTCTTAGGGGTCAGTTCTTGTTGCACATGGTATTTTCCAGTTGCCATGGCAATTACTTTTTTTCATTGGGCAACTGAGTGAATGGCCACATCTGTTCTTGCTGAGCGCTCCTTTCCCCACCTAACACAGAGCATAGGGAATAGATTCCTTCTCAGTGCACAAAGATTTACGCATATAACTGTCTCCACATCAAGGGGAGGCCATAAATCTCAGGTCAGAGAGTCACATTTGCCCTTGAGTACCCTCCTTTTTTTCTGCCCAAATGTTCCACTGTTCCTCTATAAACACAGCTAAATATGCATTTATTCAGTGCAGAAAGATACATAACATTCCTATTAGGCAATAAAGAAATGTGTATATGTGTGTGTGTGTGTGTGTGTGCATATATATATATATATATATATATATATATATATATGGATATATATGATAAATTGAATATTGATGAATGGTAGTGCCTATTGGCACAATGATATTCTGACACTCAAATTCATTTGGATAAACTTAGTTGCATTTTTCCCCCTTTTAAATAAGTACATTTTTTAATTGATCATGTCCTTCACTAAGTATTCAGATACCTTATTTTGGTGCTACTCAGAACCAGATTACCTTTTGGCACTTGGACAATTTCGTACTAGCCTCATAAAAATAAATAACAACTGCACAGAGTCAATTCTTTTCTGTTTCTTGCAATTCTACAGAGAGAAGGGTGATAACAAAGATGAGTAACAACTTTCTTGTCAATATTTGACTCAATAATACAGAGTCATGAGGGAGATAACTTAGTATTGCTGCTATGCCCTTTTAAAATGGGAGGATCACAGGTACCATTGGGGGAACAAACAGCACTGGTTTTCCATTGTTTTCTCTACTTGTCAGACACTTTTCTAGAGCAAAAGCCTAATATCGATATTCTTCTAAAATGATAGAACTTACTCCTCATCAATTACTAGGCTTTCCTTGGGAAGATTGGCTAACTATTCTGATTTAGAAATGCACCAATACAAAAACCAATTGGTTTTCCACATAATTCCATAGGATATTAAGTCTCTAAGCAGCAGAAAGTGAAAAATTCTAACTGAAAAAAGCCAGATATCAATTGTTCAACCTAACAGAACTGTTGAAGCCAAACCAGAGGAGGTAAATGTAACAAGATGGAAAAGCAAGAAGTTAAGTCCCAAGGTAAAGATGACCTTAATCTATGGTGAGAAAGATCAGTGAAATCCAAGCCAATGACAACTTTCAAGATGTTCATCCACATAAGCAGGACGAAAACTTAATTCCTCTTACTGAGAAGCTAGAGGAGGCCTGAGCAGAGTATTAGGCTACACTGCCTGAACTGCAGATCCAGGAATAGAAATTGAGATTTATATAGGTGGGTTTGGTTGTGCATACCTGTAATCCCAGCACTTGTGAGTTGAAAACAGGAGGATCACAGGTTTCAGGCCAGCCTGGACTATGAAGCCCGACTGTCTCAAAAAGATAGGGAACAAAACAAAACAAAAAAGTTATGGTTATCCAAAGGAACCAAGAAAGGGGGAAATGAAGGGTGAACTTAAGCCCTCACCCTATGAATAGCAAAGAAGCACTGACATTGTGCTGGGCATGGCACAGTGTGGGGTAGTGTTTCATTTGGTTGCACATAGGGTCACTATGAGTCAGATCTGACTCAATGGCACCTAACAACAACAAACAATGACAACAGAGTTCTAAGGTCCAGTGATGGGAACTGAATTCTATCCAGGGCAATGTTCATGCATGGCACTAGGTAAAAGAGACTAAATCAAAAGCTCAGAAATCAAAGTGTGCACTGGTTTGGTGCAGGAAAATAGAGGCTGTTGGAGAGAAGAACACACCTAAGAGTCCTACTTTCCAACATGACTAGTGTGCCTTTGAATGGTCAGCCAGATTCAAATGCAGAACATCGACCTGGGCACATGGAAGATTTGAGGGGTTCAGGGTAAAGAGCCAAGAAAGTACCTGGGTCAGTCATGAGCTTTAAGAAAATTTCACATTATACATATTTATATTTCACTCTTTAATCCAGAACTAAGAACATTGTGTTCTTCTTATTGTTAGGTGCTCTCAAGTGGGGGCCAACTCATACTGACCCTATGTACAACAGAATGAAACACTCCCTGACACTGTGCCATGCCTGGCACTATGACAGTGCCATTCACAGGGTTTTTGATGGCTGATTATGTTGGGAATGGGTTACCAGGTCCTTGGATGGAACCTAGGACCCCAGAGTGTGCAGAGCAATCACTCTACCAACTGAGCTAATATACTGGAGTTGTGTAATAAGAAATATATATTTGATCTTTTGCCCCAGTTACTAATACAGAGCTCCTAAAGCCCTTGTAATTTCCTAAGTGATGGGGAGATGATGAAAGTGTTTTTTGTTGTTGTTGTTGTTGTTGTTGTTGTTGTTGTTGTTGTTCCTAATACAAAGTTCCTAAACCTACAGGAATTTCCTAGGTAGCAGGAGCCTTGTTTTTTTCTAATGAGGCAACTCTTAGTGGTACCCTAAATAGCTTCCATATGGGGGGTGGTCACATAGAAGACCACATTTTTCTTGGAAGCCAAAAACATACAATGCTACCCCCTCAATGTTCTAGAGAAGGGAGAGAGCCTGGAGATTGGGTTAATGATCCTACCTATTGAAACCCCTATGAAAGCTCCTAAATGATCAGGTTTGGAGAACTGGGTTGGTGAATATATCTTGCTCAGGGAGCATGGCACACTCTAACTCCCTGGGACAGACACTCCTGCACTGTACCTCATCCTGTATATCACTTCTTCTGACTGTTCACTTGTATGTTTTGTAATATCTTTTATAATAAATTGGTAAACATAGGTATTTTCCTGATTTTCCTTAGATGCTCTAGCAAGTTATTGAACCCAAAGCAGGAACTGTGGGAAGCCCCTGGATTTACAATAGGGAGGTCAGAAGTCCTGGTGGTCCAGGGCTTGCAACTGATATTTGAAGTAGGGAGGCTTGTGGGATTGAGCCCTTAACTTGTGGGCTCTAATGCTAACTTCAGGTAATTAATGTTAGAATTGAATTAAATTATAGAACACCCAGCTAGAGTCTGGAGAGTTGGAGAATGGGTGGTTGGTATAAGGAAAAAAAAAAAAGAAGAAAGAAAAGAAAAAAAGAAACACTCATTCAAGGTCAAAAAATTTCTGTGGGTAGCAACAGATCATTGTAATGGACTCTATGATTACCATGGAAAAGAAGCCCAAGAGATGACAGCCACAGGCAGTGTTCTCCAGTCCTACTGTGGGAGCCAGGTGACATGGAGTTACATGTACTCACCAACTTGCCTATCAATTACCACTAGTATGCCATACTAAAATCAGATTAGGTCAATATAATGAATATCTCCTCTTATTTCTATTCAACAAGCATTAGAGAATGCCTACTATGGCAAACGCCTGCAGCTGTACCACTGTAGCATCCAATCCTGTCAGATCTCAGAAGCTAAGCAGGGCCAAGTTGTATAAGCATGGGAGACTGCATGGGAACACCAGATACTGTAGGCTTGGGAGGAGGACCTGGGAACTGCCTCCCAAAAAACTATCAGCCATTGAAAATCCTTGAACTGCAGAGAAACACTGACAATAGTGTTTCACCTGTTGTACGTAGGGTCGCTATGAGTAGGATACCAACTTGCTGCACCTCACAATAACAACAACAACAACTATAGGAAACACAGAAGATTAGGTGGTGTATTGATGATGTGCAAAATAAGTTGCAGGGAGCTTCTTCTCTCAAAAGGTTAGAGGTTTGAAGAGAGACAGCTGAGATACAGCTTATTTTGCCAGTCAGGACTTTCCTTAATCCACTTCTCTAAATGTTGTTGTTGTTAGGTGCCGTCGAGTCGAGTGGGACTCATAGCGACCCTATGTACAGCAGATCGAAACACTTGCCAATTCTGTGCCAGGCAAACGATCTTATTTATGTTTAAGCCCATTGTTGCAGACACTGTGTCAATCCATCTGGTGGAGGGTTTTCCTCTTTCTCTAAATAGTCTGAAAGTCATGATCCTCCTGCCTCAGCCTCCTGGGTGCAGGGATTACAAGGACGCACCACCATGCCTCGCTTAATAACCTATATTTTGGCATTGTCTTTTAGCCCTTTTTTATCTTTCAGACCAGTTGTCTATGAAATTATCATCTCATTTTTCTCCCCTGTTTAAAACTGACCTTCAATCTCCACTATGGAGACTCCTTATCCTGTGTTCCCACTGCAACCCCTGCTACCTTCCAGTTGGTATCTGAACTCATAAAAATGTGGCAGAATATGATGCTCAAATGTATAATTTACTTTGAGTTTTCATATTGTTTCCTTAGAGATAACTTCAATTGGAATTGATTATGGAGGCTGGGAAATGAGAAAATACTATAATTTAAGTACTTATTAGAGTATGTCATTAGGACTATTCTCAGATCCTATTGTGTGATAACCCCTCAAAGACAAGGATGGGGTTCCTCTAGTTCGCAGTTATAGCCTCAGCACTCAAACAATACTTAGGATATAGCAAACAATCAACATTTCTTGAAGAAACCGATGTATCAGTGAATGAATGGAAAATTAGATGAATTTTTAGCAAATGACAGGGAGAGAAGAAATGGAAATGGCTATGAGGGCTTTTCTCTGGCTCATGGGTGAATACAAGGGCAGATATAGTGTGCTTGGGATGTGGTATTGAGTATGAAGCGTTAAAAAGCCTGGAGATACTAAATCAGCATTTTATCCACTCTACAGGTACTGGAGACACGCCTGGCTCCTCTCTTAAGGAGTCTGAGGAAGGGTCACATCTCACAGGCCTTGGAGTCACTGGCACCTGAACACATGCCATACCTTGGTGTGGATTAATTGTTCTGGAGAAAATTACCTGAACATCTTGATTTCCAGTTCCTCTAATTATAAAATTCAAAAATTGATAGTTACCTGAAAGTAATGTTTCTGTGAAGGTTAAAAATGAAATTCACAGAATCATTTCAAACAGAAACTTAACCCACCCTTTCCTTCTTCAAGCTCCTTTCTGTTTCTCCTGGTTTTCCCCACTGGCTTCCCCAGGTATCATAGGGCTATTTTATGTCCAATTTGGTTAGCAATTTTTTGTTGTTGTTGTTGTTATTGTTGTTAGCAGCAAAAGTGTTCTATTTAAATACATGATATGAAAAATAACATATTTTGAGTATTTAAGAAAATTCTGGCAAATATATTCTGGGTATAATGGATAATTTCAAAGACTAGAGCCAATCACAACAAATAGCACAAGAAAAATAATATGAACAAACACTTGTAATAAAAAACTGAATGCCTCAAATTGTTCTTTCAAAGCACATTTGAGTTCTTCCTGGTCTTATATTTATAGTTACATGATAAAAGCCAAAATGAGAGTTTCAAATGATTATATTAACATGAATCCATCTTCATAATTGATTTTTTTTTCTCCTATTTTCAGACATAGAAGCTAGTAAAAATTACAAAAGAAATAAAACATTCTTCTTTGGTTCTAAGTTTAATTATTTTTCTGAAGAATATTGTTATGATTTATTTAAAACAATTCTTTGGATGAAATTAAATGCCAATTACCAAATTTATTCATATTTCAGCCCTAGATTTTTTTTGTACATAGATAAATCAGCTTTTAATAGAGCAATACTCAATTGTTATAAAGCATTGTAATTTTCTTTAATATGTATGAACCAATAAAAACTGAAAGAGCTTTATTCAATAGTACATTTTTACATTTATCTTAATTGACTAAAAGTATCCTTTTGATTCTTCTGCATCTTCATCAAAATATTGTGACAATGACATAGGGAAGGAAATTATCCTTTTAAAAATACTGGTAAAAATAAATTTCCATGAGCCAAGCTTTACTAGAAATGTCAAATAATTATCTTTTAAAAATTATATTTTCCTTCAATATGCAAAGAATATATAATTAGTAGACTACCATGTTCTGCCTAAATGAACTAATAGCAAGTATAATAAATATTTCTGGACAGAATTATAATGGAGATCTTGCTCTGATCTTTATGTGTTTTATTATGTCTGTTAATAAAAACAATCAAATTCAAGGGAAATGTAAATAAAACACAATGTGTAAACTAAATCAAAGACAATGCTTTATTTAGACTTGAGGCAAAGATCTTTCAACTCAAGGAGAAATATGCATACTAAAGTGCTTTTGTCTTAGCTTTGTTACATCAACTCTTTTTTTGCAGGTTTGGACAGACAGCATCCCCACACCCAGCAACACTCCACTGTTGCAGTCTGCAGACTAACTGTGATGCAAAGAATTTAGATAAGCATTTACTTTCCCTCTACCCCACCCGAACCCTGTTCAAATCAAGTCAGTTGTGAGTGAAAAGCTATTCCTTGCAATTCCATAAATTTAACTCCTTATGTCCTTTCAAAATGACACAGCCTATTTTTCTTTTAGCTAAAAATTTTCTCTACAAAAATACTCTCTCTCCAGCTGTGAAACTGACTGATGTTTTTAAAACCACCAAGGGACTTCTGCTGGCAGCTAAGATTACAGTTGCAAAGAAGAAAAAGATATGGTATGTGTTTTATGTACCAAACTTTCTTGATTTCTACTTGAAGCAGCAGATTGTTATAAAAGTGGTACTGAAACAAAAATTGATGTGATTAGTCAACATTTTAAAATGAATTCTTCTAATGCTTAAATACTATAAAAATTAAATTAAATTACTGAAACATTGTAATGCCACTGAAGCATTTCAGTAAGAGGTGCTTCAGTGATGAGTATTTAAAATACTGCATTTATTTTTTAGAAAGTTGTTTAGATCTGGGAAAAAATCACTAAAAACCTACTCAGTGGGGGAATTAAATACATTGGAATAGCTATATGTATGCTTTTGGAATATCTATGTAATATTAAGAGGAAGAAGGAATACAGGAGAGGAGAAAAAAAAGGAGTACAAAGTCTGATTTCTTACTCCTAATTTTAAGGAGATATTGTTGTTGACTCAGCTGATTCAAGCCAATTTGACCATCTATAATGATGGCTTTCTTCAACAATCTGAGGCACAGGAGCAATTTAGAGACTTCCTCCACCTATTTTCTCTCAGGTTGCATGTCATAATAAAAGCAGTTTTATGGCAAATTCTGCCACAATTAAATATTTATTAGCAGGCAAGCATAAAAACACTAAAGAACTTATATTTTTAAAGGCTTGGTAAAGTCTCAGTCTTCTGTCCTTGAGGAATTATAAGTACTTTGCATGAAACTTTTATTGGCTGCAGATGCTACAATATTCTAACAAAATGATCAGGTAAATGTCTAGTCAGATGGGGATGAGAAACCTCAAACCTAAATAAACCAACAATAACAATTATAATAAATATTTCAAGATGAAATTATAACAGATGTTTCTTTATAAAATTGTCTCTGTGCTTATTATGTTTGTGAGTCAAAACAATCCAGTACAAGTGAAAAGTGAGTAAAACACAATTGCAAATTATGTAAAAGGCAGAGCAGGGAGGATTCTTCTTGTTGGGTACCCTGGAGTAGACCAACTCATAACAACTCTAAAACACAGCAAAAGGAAACACTACTGTGCCATGCACGTGATCTTTTTATGTTTGAGCCCAGTGTTGCTGCTAATATGTTTCTTCTCATTTTGCATCATGCCACCTCAGCAAAAGGAGGTCCCAGGGGCTTTGCTCCATTTCTGTCATTAAGGTCAACTGTCCTTTGAGGGAGTCTACAGTCATACCATACTGGCATCAGATCTCATCAGATGTCATAAGCTAAGCAGTGTTGGGCCTCGTTAGTATTTGGATGGAAGACCACCTGGGAATACTGGGTGCTGTAGGCTTGGGAGAAGGACCTACGATCCCATTCCCAACACAATAGCTATCAAAAACCCTGTGAATGGCAGAGAACACTGACAATAGTGCTGGGCAAGGAACAGTGTCAGGTAATGTTTCATTCTGTTGTATATAGGGTTGCTATGGCTCAGACCCAATTCAAGGACACTTAACAACAACAACAAACTACTTTGAGGAGGCAACTCTTACTCTGTCATTTCTTGAAAGCCTTCCAGCCTAGGTGGCTTATTTTCTGGCACTATATTTGACAGTGTTTCTCTGCTATTCATAGGGTTTTCAACGGCTAGAAGTTTTGGGAGTGGGCTGTTGAGTCCTTCTCCTTAATCTATCTTACCATGTCAGCTCAGTTGAAACCTGTCCACCATGCATGGCCCTGCTGGTATCTAAAATATCAGTGGCATAGCTCTCAGCATCACAGCAACAGGCAAGGCCTGTCATGCTGTGGGGGCTTGTGTGTCTTTTAATTAAGTTAGATGTAGTTAAGTTTAATTAAGTTAGATTTAGCTCCCAGATATGAGAACATATGGTGTTTCTCTTTTTGGGCTGGGTTCATTTGCTTAGAATGATATTTTCTATTTCCATCCATTTTACTGCAAATGACATTATTTCATTCATTTTCCTTGCTGAGTAATATTCCATTGTGTATATACACCACAACTTTTTATCTATTCCTCTGTTGGTGGACATCTTGGTTGAGTCCATATTAATGTGATTGTGAAAAGTGCTACATTAAATATGGAAATGCAGGTGTCCCTGTAGTATGATGACTTACCACCCTTTGGATATATTCCCAGGAATGGTATAACTAGGTTGTATGGTAGTTCTATTCTTAGTTTTCTAAGATATCTTGATATCGATTTCCAGAGTGGTTGAACTATGTTACAATCCCACCAACAGTGTAAAAGTATTCCTTTTTCTCCACATCCTCACCAACATTTGTTCTTATTTGCTTTGTTGATCTTGGCCATTTTTTATTGGAGTAAGATGGAATCTCAGTGTTGATTTGGTTTGCATTTCCCTAATAGCTAGGGATATTGAACCTTTTATTTTTTTTCATGTGTTTCTTGGCCCTTCAAACTCCTTCATTTGAAAACTGTTCATTTCCTTTGCCTACTTGTGTATTGGGTTATTTGTTGTCATGGTATTTGCTTTCTTACCATTCTTGAAATTGGTCCTCTGTCTGATGTGTCAGATGCAAAGATTCTCTCCCATTCTGTAGGCTCTCCCTTAACTCTTGATTGTTTCCTTTGCTGTACAGAGGCTTTTTAATTTCATGTCATCTCATTTGTTATTTCTTGATGCTATTTCCTGGGTGGTTGGAGTCTTCTTAAGGGAACACTGTCTTATGCATATGTGTTGGAGCATGTTTCCTATAATTTTTTCTAGTAGTTTTGAACTTTCTGGCTTTATGTTGAGGGCTCTTATCCATTTCTAATTAACTGTAGTGCAAATAGAGATATGCAGGCTTATTTTAAATTTGCTGCAAATAGATACCCAATTTCCTAGCACCATTTGATGAAGAGGCTCTTTTCTCTTAGTGCTTCTGTCAAAAATCAGGTGGCTATAGTTGTGTGAGTGTATCTGTGGGCCTTCAACTCTGTTCCATTGGTCTCCAAGTCTATTTCTGTGCCAATATCAAGCTATTTTTGCCACTGTAGCCCTGTGGTATAGTCTGAAGTCAGGTATAGAGATCCCCCCTGCTCTGTTTTTACAGCTTAAGATTGTTTTCACTATATGAAGTCTTTTGTGCTTCCAAATGAATTTTAGGATTGTTTAAACGGGAGTGTTGCCTTAATTTCCTTCTCTTATTGTTCACTATTTGTATAAAGGAAGGATACTGATTTTTGCATGTCAATTTTGTATTCTAGTACTTTGCTGAAGGAGATAATTAGCTCTAAGGGTTTTCTAGAGGAATTTTTGGGGTCCTTTAGGTAAAGGATCATACCATCCATGAATAGGGATAATCTGACCTCTTCTTTGCCTATCTGTATCACTTTGATCTTTTTCTCTTTGTTGATTTCTTTGGCTAGGACTTCAATCTCAATATGGAATAAGAGGGAAGATAGTGGTTAGCCTTGTCTTTTTCCTGGTCTTAAAGAGAATAATTTCAATTTTTCCCTATTTAATATGATATGGGCTGTGGGTTTATCACAGATAGACCTTATGATGTTGAGGTATTTCCCTGTTATGCCCATCTTCTCCAGGGCTTTTATGAAAGGATATTGTAGTTTGTCAAAGGCCTTCTGATCATCAATTGAGATGATCATATGATTTCTGTCTATAAGTTTCTTGATATGATGAATTACATTGGTTTATTTTTAAACCAGCCTTGCATCTGTGGAATGAAGCTACTTGATCATAGTGCATGATTTTTTTTTATGTGTTGCTGAATTCATTTTGCCAGAATTGTAATGAGAATTTTTATGTCAATGTTCATCAGGAAAATTGGTCTATAGTTTCCTTTCTTTGAAGTATCTTTGCCAAGTTTTGGTAATAGAGTGATATTGGCTTTGTAGAATGAGTTTCTATACTATGAAATAGTTTGAGGAAAATAGGAATTAATTCTTCTTTGAAGGTCTGACAGAATTCTGCTGTGAACCCATTGGGACCTGGACTGTTCTTTATAGGGAGATTTTTTATTATTGACTGTATTTCAGTGAATGTAATGGGTCTATTTAAATTGCTTGAGTCCACGAGGTTTAATTTTCCTAATTCATATGTGTTAAGTAATTTATCCAATTCTTCTATAGATTCATTTTTTGGGGGAGTACAATTTCTCAAAGTATTCCCTGCTGATCTTCTGGATTTCATTGGTATCTCTGGTTGTGGCCTCATTCTCATCTCTAATTTTTTTTTTTTTTTTTAATTTGGGCCTTTTCTTTCTTTTGGAGAAACTGGCTTGGGGAGGAGGGCATTTTTTTTTTTTAATTAATCTTTTCAAAGAACCAGCTCTTAGTCTCATTAATTCTTTGAATTGTCTTTTTAGATTATAATTGGGATATCTCTGCTTTGATCTTGATAATTTCTGTCTTGGTGTTTCTTTTGGGATTGGCTTATTATTGGCCTTCCAGTGCCCTAAGATGTGTCATTAAGTTACTTAATTGGGCCTTCCCTAGCTTATTGATGAAGGCATTCACGGATATGAACTTCCCTCTTCCCTGCCTTTGCTGCATCCCATAAATTTTGAAAGGATGTATAATAGTCCTCATTTGATTGTAGAAATTTTTAAATTTCCTTTCTGATTTCATCAAGACCCATTGATCATTCAGCATTGTATTATTTGGTCTCTATGAATTTGTAACATTTCCAAAATTTTTCTTGCTTTTGAGGTCTAGTTTTATTCCATTGTGATATGATAATATACAGGGGATGATTTCTATTTTTTTGAAGGTGAGCCCATTTTTGTGGACTAAACTTTGGTCTACCTTAGAAAATTCCATGTGATGTTGAGAAGAATATGAATTCTGCATCTCATGGATAGAATATTCTGTAGACACCTGTAAGGTCCAGTTGGTCTATGATGATAGTTAAGACCTTTGTTTCTCTGTTGATTTTTTCTTTTGATGACCTGGCTCTGGGTGAAGGTAGGGTAGTGAAATATCCCATGATTATTTTGTCTGGCCCCATGTGTTCCTTTATTGCCAATAAATTTCATTTTATGAAGCCAGGTGAACCAGTTTTGGGTGAGTAGATATTAAGTATCATTATGGGTTCCTGACTGATCCTTCCTTTTACTAATATATAGTGTCCTTCTTTGTCTCTTCTGATTAGTTTGGGATTGAAGTCTAATTTGTCCAAAATTAGTATCTCAATTCCTACTTTTTTTTTGGTTCACACGTTTGTTGTATTGTTTTCCAGCTCTTATTTTTAGCCTCATATAACTTTTATGATCAGATGAATGCCACTTATTGAGGGTTTATGTTTTTTAATCTAATTGGCCAGTCTATGCCTCTTCAATGATGAATTAAGTCCATCTACACTGAGAGTAATTATTGAGAGGTGCTTATTATTCTGTATCAAGTTGGTAATTATTTCTGTATTTTTATTCACTTTTAGCCTATTTTCTTAGGTTCCCCTTATATTTATTATTCATGACATTGATTTTGTATTTAGGGCTGTCTTGGAGCTCCCCTATGAGGTATTTCAATGAGGATCTTCTGCAATCCTGCAATGGTGGTTGTGAAACCTTTAAATAAGTCAATATCATGGAATGTCTTGAACTTGCTATCTATTTCAAAAGATATCTTCACTGGGTAATGTAACCTTGGTTGGAAGTTATTCTTTTTCAAGATTTCAGTGATGTTTGACCAAGCTTTCCTTGCCTTTAATGTTATTGTTCACAAATCAGCTGTTATTCTGGTGGGTTTGTTTTGTAAATGAGTTCACACTTTTCTCTTGTGCTTTTAGAATTGCTTCTTTGCTCTCTAGATTTAGAATTCCAATTATATTGTGTTGTGGTAAGGATCTGTTCCAATGTACTTTCCTTGGGGTTCTGAATGTTTCAGTTGTATAGGTATCCAGTTCTTTCCTAAGGTTTGGGAAGTTTTCATCTAATATCTCTTTGAATAAACTTCCTAATCCTCTCTGCCCCGGCCCGTGGGGTTGCTCAACAGGGACCTAGAGTAAGGGGCGAATGAATGAGAGAGAGAGAGAAGAGACACTAAGGATGAGAGCAAGACAGGCTGTCTGATCAAGCTCCAAAGTCTTTAATGTTGTGCTGTAGCTTAAATACACATGGAGGGGGAGGGGAGGGGCAAGAAAGTCACAGCAGCCAGGTGATTCTTTAGAAGTCTTCAGGTCCTCCTGTAACCCTGACAACCGCTTTCAGATGGTAATTTCAATTCAAAGTCACAATGCCCTGTGGCTCAACATTTGTTCTTTTCACCACACCCTGCACCTTTTTATCAGGGTATCTGATACTTACTTATGGTCTTGGCTCCCGGCACCTCTCCTGTTGTTTTCAGCTCCTTTCTGCTCCCCTGAATTCATAGGTTTAATTTCTTCATTTTATCAGAGACCTCTTGAAAATATTGGTCATACTGCTTCATCTTTCTTTCTTTCTTGGAATCAGAGTAAATAAGGTCATTTTCTTCAGCATCAGCGATCTTATTTTCAGATTCATCTAGTCTGGATACTGCCCCTTCTATTGTAATATTGAGTTGATTGAGTTTGCTTTGTAGCTCCAGGATTTTTGTTTGTTTCTTCTTCAGACTCTCCATTTCTTTGCTGAATTTTTATTCCAAGTTAGATAAATTTTTGTCGAGTAAATCAATTGCTTTTATAGTGGTGTCTTTGAGGTCTTTCATCACATTTATAAGCAGGGTTCTGAAATCTTTATCTGGCATCTCTAAGTATCCAGTTACTTTGAAATTATCCTTTGAAGGTCTTTGTTCTATTAGGTTTTCCCATTCCACTTGACTTTTTGTGTTTTGTGTGTTTTTCTATTGAGGCTTGCTCCTTGTTTGGTCAGGTAGCTAGGTCAGGTCTCCTCTGTATGTAAAGAGAATCTCCCCATATGTCCCATGAGTTTGGGTGATGATGAGTTGCTGGCACATCTCTCCCCTTACCCCCATCATAGTTTGCAGTCACGGGGTCAGATGAATATCTCCTACTACAGCATCAGCATTCAACATGGCTCCTTTTGTTTCTCCTTGTCTCCTGCATCCCCAGCCCCCAAATGTACCTCAACCTAAACCATGTCTCTTATTCTCCTTAGACCCATGGTGTTACCTGTCTATATTGCAAACACTCCCGGGTCCCAAACATGACTTATTCTGAACAAACTTTCTTAGGCCCAGGGATCCAGCAGTGCCAGCCATTCTTCTCCATCATGTGACCTCACTACCATTCAGTTTCTCTCCCTCCATCTTGCAGTTCTAATGGTGCCTAAGGCCAGGATGGTGACCATCTCTCCTTGATTGAACAAAAAAAACCAAACACATTTCCAGGCCAGAGATCCTGCAGTGGGGCCATGTAGCCTGATGTGCTGGCATACTCCCAGGATAGGCCTGCAGACCTCCTTTTTTTTTTTTTTTTTACTTTCCCCACAGTACCTCTAGTCAACTACACACCCTCCTGGAGGGCTCCATCACACCTCCTGTCATCAGGTGGGGCTCGGCTACTCCCCTGGTCAGCACCAGGGGCTCCACTACATCTCCTGGCAGCCACGTGCTATCAGGGAGGGCTCTGCTGCACCTCTCTTTATCTGTGTGCATTTCTACTTTCATGACATACCTATTTAAATATTGAATATCTGTCTGTCTGTCTATCTATCTATCTATCTATCTATCTATCTATCTAATGCCTGCAGCTGTAGCCCTGGTGGCATCCAATCCCGTCAGATCTTGGAAGCTAAGCAAAGTCAGGCATGGTTAGTACCTGGATGGGAGGCCTCCAGGGAACACCAGAAGCTGTAGGCTTGGGAGAAGGACCTGGCAACCCCCTCCCAAAAATCAATCCGCCATTGAAAACCCTATGAACAGCAGAGAAGCACTGACAATAGTGTTTCCCCTGTTGTATGTAGGGTCACTATGAATTGGATACTGACTCGACAGCACCTAACAACAACATCCATCTATCTACCTATCTGCCTATCTATCTATCTATATGTTGTGTTGTGGTTGTTAGGTGCCATTGAGTCAGTATCTGACTCATAGTGACCCTACATACAATAGGGGAACCATTATTGTCATTGCTTCTCTGCTGTTCATAGGGTTTTCAGTGGCTGATTTTTTGGGGGAATGAGCTGCCAGTCCTTCTCCCAAGCCTACAGTATCTGTTATTCCCAGGTGGTCTCTCATCCAAGTATTAACCAGGCCTGATCCTGCTTAGCTTCTGAGATTCGATGGGATCGGATACCATAGTGCTATGGCTGCAGACTATGTATGTATATATATATTCAAATCTAGCATCCTTATATGAGAGAAAACTTGTGAGGCTTGTCTTTCTCTGTCTAGCAAAATTATGACATATGCAGGAAAATGGGTGGAACTAGAGATTGTCATTTTAAGTGACATAAGTTAGTTACTCCTTTTTGGTCAGAGTTGAGGTTTTTCTGGAGCATTTACTCTGTGTGATTCCCTCATCTTTGTCACTGTGCCTTGCTATTTCCAACTATTTCTTTTCCCCAGAACTCTGAGCTCTGTTGACTTGTACTCAGGAAGACCCTGTGTGGGATCTTTCTCTATGTAACAGGTCAGAAATGGTTTCAGGCAAACAATGGAGAGATGGTAGGATATATCTTGTGTATATTAGTATGCATTGGGTAGAATTTTATTTCCTTTTTTGGGGGGGAGGGGGTACAGAATCTCACTATGGAGTAGGCTGACCTTGAAGCCATTATGTAGCCCATGACCTGATAATCTCCTAGTGGCCTCATCTCTAAATACTACTGTACTGAGAATTAGCTTTCAACATATGAATCTGGGGTTGTTGTTGTTGTTAAGTGCTGTCGAGTCGGTATCCGACTCTTAGCGACCCTCATAGGGTTTTCAATGGCTGACTGTTTCGGGATTGCCTTGGGAGTGGATTGCCAGGTCCTTCTCCCGTTTTTTGCGGTGCTGGGAATTGAACTCGGGTCCTCAGAGACTGCAGCGCAGTGCTCTACCCACTGAGCTAAATCCCAGCCCATGAATCTGGGGAGGATACAAATATTCAGACCACAGGGAAACAATTCCTTCTAAAACGGCTTATAGCTTGTTAAAACAGGGAAGATATTAGTGAAAAAAAGTCATAGAGCAGGAACTTCCTTATTCCTAAAACATGTTCAAACTGTTTTTCAGGACACAGGTGCAAAATCCTAGGCCCTGACATAAAATGACCTTGAGAGACTAGTGGAATCAAAAGTCTCTGCTGAATAGAACTGAAGGAACCAGAATAGGATCTGCCAGACTAAATTAGAAGTGAGGAGTGCTGTCAAGAGGTGCAGAATGGACCAAAATTTTCCACAGGTTCCATCTGGACTGAGTACTGAGTACAGTCTATCCACCATGGCTCCTGGTTATAACTATTCAGAACTATATTTTCCTTATCCCAGATCAATTAAATTCCTTCATTACAAGCTGGCCCTGGAGAAGGAGGTGAATGTGCATCCTTTCTCTTTGTCCATCTGCCAAGGTACAATGAATTTCTTTATTTTTGCAAAAAAGTCAGTGCATAAAGAGTGCTATAGAACCAGTAGATTCTTTGCATGTTGGGCAATGAGCCCTTGCTTGGTAGCATTAGTAGAACCACACACCTGGGAAGGATGTTTCAGGGACAATAAGTAACTTCCAAAAGCTTGTGAAGGACACATCAGATTAAAGAAAAATAATCAGATCAACACATTTTTTTGACATTATCACTGGAAGCAAGACAAAAATAGCATTTTGAAGATGTAAAAAAAAATTGAACATGGATGCTTAAGTTGAGCCAAATTAATTCAAATACTAGATGATTAAAAAAACCCACAAATTTAAACCCTCAGCTTTTCCCAAGAAGGCTCACATTAAAAATAGTATTGGATAACATTTTAAACAGCATTTTAAATGATAACATTTTAATCTCTCAATAAATCTATGAGATGCTACAAGATACATGAAAAATAAGTTAAATATGTCAGCAAAGTTTTTCCTTAAAAGTATAATGTACACCAAATAAATAATATATATCCCTATTGTCCCAGAATTAAAATCTACATAACATCTAATGAATAAAGAAAGAGGAAAAGTGTGGCAGAGAGACGAAAAAGTAAAGTGATTATACCATCTTACTGGCAATGAGAGATAAGATAACATTTGAAGATGACAAGTAAAATAAGATTTAAAGCACCCAAAGCAGAATGGTACAATAAGCTGAAATCTTAAAATAGATACAAATATATTAAGAAATGGATTAAATATAAATTGTCTAATATCACTCTCCAATACAGGTTTTCAAGTTGGATTTTAACGAGAATAAAATCAGGATGTGTGCTCTTTGAAGAGAATAGGCCTAAAGAATAAAGACATGAAAAGGTTGAAGAGTTTTAAAAAGAAAATGCATTTTATCTGACAAATAGAAACCAAAAGAATCTGGTTTAAACTGCTCTTAGAAAATTGTAGTTGTACGTGGCTGTAATCTCAGCACTCTGTAGGCTGAGGCAGGAGGATATAAAGTTTGAGGCCTCTTGAATGAGATTACTGCCCTTATAAAAGAGACCACAGGTGATTAATTGCTCCTTTTCTACCATATGAGGTCACAGCAAGAAGGTACTGAGGATCAGGCTCTTACCAGACACTGAATCTACTGGAGACTTGACCTCGGATTTCTCCAGCACCCAGAATTGTGAGAAATACATGTTTGTTTTTTATATGCCATAGTTTATAAGCCACCCTGAATTCTTGGTATAGTAGCCTGCAAGGACAAAGACATGTTTAATTTATTTACAGGAAACAATTCTCATCATTTTTTAAAATGTTTCCTCTTCTCAATTTCTGTTATACTATCCTTCTTGAAGTTATATTATCTGCATACATTTTTATTCTATTTCCCGTAACTTGAATTTAATAATTTATAAAATCTTTTTTGTTTTCCTTTTGGGTTCTTCTACTTATTAATTCATCCCTCATTTGTATATTTCAACTCAACTCTATCTAATCATTGTCTCCTTAGATCAAATATCTTACTTTACAAATCAGTTTTCTGTTTATTCAGTCAATGTGTTCTTATTGTACCTCACATCAAAAATATTTATATTTTAATGTGTCTTGGTTTGTTTTATTAGATTTATTTTAAATTTTTGTTTTTTCTGATGCTTCTGTTACTGAAAAACTGTTTTTCAATGTGTATGTTCTTTTCTCTGAAAATGGGTGCTCTCTTCGAATATCTTGTTATTTCATTCTATGAGAATATTTCCTCCCGCGAGTAATTGATATCCTCTCAGAAAAACAGTGTGGGAGATCAGAACTTAGGCTATAGAGCCTTGTGAGTTCCAAGAGAGAATTGACATGGTTTATATTTAGGAAGGCTGAGATGACAGAAAATCACAAATAATTATTTTTCTTTTGGAAAATCTCTTTTTAGATATTCAAGTTTTATCTTTTAGTAGAAGCTAAATGAAGAAGAATGACTCCTTCCATTGTCCTATTAACTATTATAGGAGGTGCATTAAAATCTCATAATGGAATTGTAAATTTGTCTGTCATCACTTAGTTATGTCAGTTTTTTGATATATTTTCAAATATGTAATTGTGAACATATAGACTTAAGACTTGTATGTTTCTCTGACAGATTGTTTCTTTCATCATTTTCAAATATACCCAAGTGACTTTGGTAATGCTTCTCATCCCTTTAAAACATTCTTTTCATAGAATTTATGATGTATCTCCTCAATTACCATATCACTTAAAATTGAGTCTTATATTCTAACTCTTGTATTGGAATATCTGTTTCATCTAAAATTAGTCATTGATATACATTGGCCAATGACTATCATCTTGCAATTTGCTTTACATGTGATTGACCTTATGTTTATTCTTCTTTCACTTCTTGTCTTTCTTTGAATTAAGAAGCTATTTGGAATTATTTTATTTTTGTATCTTTAATTGAAAAAATGTGTGTACTTTTTCCACTATTCTTTTAGTGGTTAATTTAGAAATGTCTAGTTTAGAGAATAGTTGTGGTTTGTTATTAGATGTCATTGAGTCAGGTCCTCTGACTCATAGCAATCCTATGTACAACAGAATGAAATAATCCCCAACATTGTGCCATGCCAGGCACTATGTCAATGCTTCTCTGCTATTTATAGAACTTTTAGTGGTAGATTGTTTTGGAATTGTTTTGGGAGTGGACTGCCAACGCCTCCCATTTTTGCAGGGCTGGGATTGAACTAAGGGTCTCACAGAGCGCAGAGTGGCACTCTACTATCTGAGCTAAACCCCAGTAGACAGAGGTATGATTTAATGCATCTAATAAAACTGTACCCACTTCTCATCATTTGTCCTACTATTGTCATGAATATTAATTCTGCATGTGTATTAATTTTCAAATTACATTATTACTACTTCCTATAGCCATGTTACTTTTATAAATGCCCATCTATTTACCATCTTGTCTATTTTCATTGCTTCCTGCTTTTCCAAGCAGACATTTGGCATCATTTTCATTCTGCCAGAAGAACTTTCTTTAGAGATTTTATTTGTGACTTCCCATCGTTTTTCTTACATGGTCTGATGAGGTTTATATATGTTCTAAAAATAGTTTTTGATTTTTTCAAAGAATTAGTTTTGTCTTTATTGATTTGTCCATTGATTTCTTGCTTTCAATTTCACTAATTTCTGCGGTATTTTTTTTTTTCTTATTGGGCTTGCTTTTAGCTCAAAATGCTTGCCTCAGTTTAAGTTACTTTGTTTGTTTTTCCTAATTTCCCAAGTTAGATGCTTCGATTAATTATGTTAGATAGTTTTCTTTTCTGGTTTATGTATTCAATAATAGAAAATTTTCCATAGTCATTGATTTTTCTGCTGACAAATTTTGATGTTATGTTGTTATTTTAATTTCATTCAAAATATTTTGAAACTTCTCTTGAGACCTTGACTCATGTAATTTAGAAGAGTGTTATTTAATCATAAATATATATGTTATTTTCTAACTATTTTTCTCTTATTCATTTCTAGCTTAATTTCATTACAGTCTAAGAACATACTTTCTGTGATTTCTATTTTAGTAAACTTGACAAGGTATGTTTTATGGCCCAGAATGTGGTCTTTATGAATATTTCATGTTAGCTTAAGGAGACTATGTATTCTCCTGTTGTTGGACAGAGTTTTCTATAAATGTCAATTAGACCAACTTGATTGATGGTGCTGTTCAGTTCAACTACATCCTTACTTATTTTTTCACTGTTGGTATTACTGATAGAGGGGTATTGATGTCTCCAACTTTAATAGTAGCTTTGTCTATTTGTTCTTTTAGTTCTTGCCTCAGTTTTTGCATTCTATATTTTTATACTCTCTTGTTAGATATATACACATTAAAGATCATTAAGTGTTCTTGGAGAACTGATGATTATCATTATTCAATGCCTGTCATTATCCCTGATAATGTTCCTTGATAATTTTTTCTTTATTTTGATTAGTGTTACGATGGTATATTTTTCTCCAGCCCTTTTCAATCCACCTGCATTTTTTTTATCATAAATACATATGTTATTTTCTAAATATTTCTTAAAGTTTTTGTACTCACCATGTAATAGGGCTTTCCCCTCTCACTTCCGTTGTGACAGTCTTTATCTTTTAAGGGACTCTTTGGGCATCTCATACTTAAAGTTATCATTGATATAGGTGGATTAATATGTATCATGTTTCTAAGCATTTTCTATGAATTACAATTGCTATTTGTTTATCCTCTCATTTTCTTTCTTCTTTGGTTTTAATTGAGCATTTTATATGATTTTAATTTCTGTCCTTAGCATATCAGTGGGCTTGGTTTAGTATTTGCTATAGCTATAGGTGCTAGAGGCTTCAGTTTCTCTAGTGCTATTGTTTTTATTCTTCCTTGTGGTCTTTAGAATTCCCTAGAAATTCTTTCTAAAGAAAATTGTGTCTTTCACCTATTTGGTTGCAACTCAGTGTTCTTATACTGTAATCATATTGGCATAGTGGTAAAATGAAAGCCTTTTACAATATTTTTATTAAAATTAGCTTTTGTTGTTGTTGCTGCATGCTATCAAGACAGATCCAACTCATGGTGACCCTATGTACAACAGAATGAAGCCCTACCTAACCTCGTGCCATTCACATGAGCATGATCTTTTTATGTTTGAGCCCATTGTTGCAAAATGACTCATTTTGAGTCATACCACCTCAGCAAAAGGAGGTCCCAGGGGCTTTACTCAATTCCCATCATTAAGGTTGACTCTACTTTGAGGAGGTAACTTTTCCCCAGTTGTCTCTTGAATACCTTCGAGCCTTGGAGGCTCATTTTTTCTACACAGTATTTGACAGTCCTAGAAGTACAACCAGAGTGCTCCTTGGAAGCAAGAATGGCTTGACTGAGTCTTACATATTTTGGACATGTTGTCAGGAGGGAACAATCATTAGACAAGGACATCATGTTTTGGAGAGTGGTGGATCAGTGAAAAAAAAGGAAGACCCTCTACTAAATTGATTAACACAGTGACTGCAACAATGGATTTAAGCATAAAAAAGATTGTGTGCATAGCATGGCATTGGGTAGTATTTTGTTCTGTTGAACAGAGTCAATATGAATCAGATCTGACTTGAGGGTACCTAACAACAACAACAACAACAACAACAATATTTGACAATGCTTCTCTGCTATTCATAGAGTTTTCAATGGCTAATTGTTTCAGGAGTGAGCTACCAGGTGCTTCTCCCTAATCTGTCTTAGTCTGTTTCAGCTCAGCTGAACCTGTCCACCATGATTGGCCCTGCTGGTATCTGAAATACAGGTGGCATAGCTTTCAGCATCACAGCAACACAAAAGGCCCCACAGCAGGACAGGCAGGCAGACAAGAAAGGGAAAAAATCAGCTTTCAGTGGACCTGAATCCCTTGGCTGAGTTTCTGGACTGACTGAAATCAATCTTTTAGTAGCCTTGAGTTTCTTCAAAGTGTTTCTCAGCATTGTTTCTGTCTTCTGTGGGAAAGCCTGGAAGGCCAGATGAGTCTGGATGTGGCTAATTGCCTTTTCTGCAGGTCAGATAAGGCTCTGGTAAAGTATTTTTCCTGGGAGAGAGGGCCATTTTAGGGGGTTGGAGCAGTGCTGGGAATCAAACCCAGGGCCTCAAGAATGCTGGTCAAGTGTGGGTGTCACTGAGCCAAAGCCCCAGCTCTGGAAAGCCTTTTTTTAAATGAACAATGCTCTGAGTACATTTCAAAATGGAAAATTTCCTTCCTTTCCCTGCTAGAAACAGGAGGGGACTTTTTTTTTTTTTTTTTTTTTTTAGATCTTTACTATGAGAACCTAGAAGGCTTCCTAGACGTAAACCCATGGAAAGTTGGGGGCCCCTGGAATATCTAGTTCTCCAGCTACCTTACCCTCAACTTCCGCAATTCATTAAAATCATTTAAGTATTGCTACCAGATTATGGGGGCTGGGATTTAACTCAGTTGGCAGAGTGCCACTCTGCAGTGTCTGAGGTCCTGGGTTCCAATCCCAGCATTGCACAAATGGGAGGAGGACCTAGCAATCTACTCCCAAGACAATCCCCAATCAGCTATTGAAAACCCTAGAAGGGTTGCTATGAGTCGGACACAACTCGAGAGCACCTAACAGCAACAACAACCAGATTATGGCTCCAGAGGTTTCTGCTTCAGGTAAGCAGATCTCTCTCCTACATTTATTTCTCTCCAGATATCAGGGTGGTTGTCTTAGAAAAGCCATTGATTTTCAGTATGTTCAGATTTTGTCTTGTTCTAAGGATGAGATTGGGCTGGGATTTAGCTCAGTTGGTGGAGTGCCCCACTACACTGTCTGAGGATCCAGGTTTGATCCCCAGTACCACTAAAAGGGGAGAGGGATATGGCAATCCACTCCCAAAGCAATCAGCCACTGAAACTCTATGAGGGTCTCTATGAGTTGGACGCCATTCTACAGCACCTAACAACAACAACAAAAAGGATGGGATTGACAGCTTTCAAGGTCTTTATATAGCAGGAATCTAGAATTTGAATTGTTTTATATTTTTAGTGAAGGTTTGTAGGCAACACATTCTTGTAGTTTCTGTTTATCTCAAAACCTCTGTATTTTCCATGATATATGGAGGAGTACATTCACCACACAAAGAATTCTAAGTTAACAGCTTTTCTTTTCAATTCTGTCATTCCATTGTGCTCCATCATCAAGCTAACTATCCCTCCTTTGAAGATAACATATCTCCCCTGCTCCCTGATGCCCTTGCTGCCCTTAAGATTTTCTCCTTGCCATTACTGTCCAGTAGTTTTACTGTGATATGACATGATTAGAATTTTTAAAATTTGTCCTTCTAGGGATTTCTAGAGATTTTTGAAGATACTCAGCTATGACTTATTAAAATATTGCTTCTGACCCATTGTCTTTCTTCTGCAACTCTTATCACATTAGTTTGGGTTTCTATCAATCTGTTCCTTGTTTTCTAATCCTATCTTTTGCTATTTGCAATCTGCTATTAAACCTGTTTGTTAAATTTCTAGTTTCAGTTATAAGTTTAATAACTTCAGTTGTGGTTTTTATCCTTGTACATTGTAACTTTCTGGTGAAACTTAATTATTTTCACTCATTTTCTAGAGCTTTCTCC
Organism: Pedetes capensis; assembly: GCA_007922755.1. Lineage (NCBI taxonomy): Eukaryota > Metazoa > Chordata > Mammalia > Rodentia > Pedetidae > Pedetes > Pedetes capensis. The sequence goes on from VMDO01009027.1 coordinate 36,065, forward strand.
CCTATTTTCCTGAAAATATTCATTATAGTGATTAAAAATCTTCCTCTGTTAATGCCAACATCTGGATTACATCTGGATACTACAATGTAATATAGTCTACTTCTCCTTGGCTTTTGTCACGTTGTCTTGTCTCCTAGCATAACTAATATTTTTATTCAATTTTTCTGGTGATGTTATCATGCCATTCAGATTGTTTCAACCTTTTTGTTTATTTGTTTGCTTCCTAGTCAAATGGTGCTGGCTGATATTTCAATAAAGCTGAGTGTACCTCTAGCTTATCCTGTCACTTGAGCCCAGGCTTCTAGGGCTTCTCAAAGAGAACATACTTGTATTTATCAGGGACCATCCTGCTATTTAGACTTGAGCCTCTCAACAGTGCAAGGTGGCTTTCCTTGCTTCTTTTAGATTTTAACCTAATTTTTAAGTTTTCTGCAAATGCGGAGATTTAGAAATATATGTGTATATAGATAGATAGATAGATAGATAGATAGATAATTTTTTAAACAATACTAGGAAGTTGATGGCCTAAGAATTGGCTCAATTGGTAGAGCACTGCTCTGCAGTCTCTGAGGTCCAGCTTTGATTCCCAGGACCACAAAAATGGGAGAAGGATGTGGCAATCCACTTCCAAGGCAGTCCTGAAACAATCAGTCATTGAAAACCCTATGAGGGTTGCTATGAGTTGGACACTACTGGATGGCACCTAACAACAACAACAACAGGAGGTTGATCTCCTCATATCTGTTAGCTTGTTGTGCTGTGAGGGCTTGCATGTTGCTGTGATGCTGAAAGCTATGCCACCAGTATTACAGATACCCGCAGGGCCACCCGTGGTGGACAGTTTTCAGCTGACTTCCAGATTAAGACAGATTATGGAGAAGGACCCAGCAGCCCACACCAGAAAACAATTAGTCATTGAAAACCCTAAAAGTAGCAGAGAAGCAGTGTTAAATATAATGCTGGAAAATGAGCCCCCCAGGCTGGAAGGCATTCAAGAAACAACTGGGGAAAAGTTTCTTCCTCAAAGTAGAGTTGACCTTATCGATGAGAATGTAATAAAGCCACTGGGACCTCCTTTTGCTGATGTGGCATGAGTCAAAATGACAGGAAACAGTGGCTGAAAAATGGCTCAAACATAAAAAGATCACGTGCATGGCACAGTGTTGGGTAGTGTTTCATTCTGTTGTACATAGGGTTGCTATGAGTCAGACCCAACTCCACAAGTACCTAACACTAAGGGAATTGAACCCAGGGCATCATACATCCTAGCCAAGTGCTCTACCACTAAGCCCCATTTTTATTTTCTCTTTTGCCTCCTAGGTTGCGCAGGGTGCCTCTGGCCTGGCCCTGCCTCAGATTCATTAATCACTGGAATGACAGGCGTGCACAGCAGCACCTAGCTAGAATTATGTACTTGTTTAAAAGGAAACCACTTCTGTACTTGATATTGCACAATTTTCTGCTTTTGTCCTCAAATTTTGTGTGTTGGCTGAAAGTTCACTCTTCCGTGCAGAGGCCCTCTGTTCTGCAAAGACACAATTTTCAGCCTATAGGACTAACTTCCTCAAATCATTATAATGTCCCCTTATAAAATTGGCTCCGGATCATCACTTCAGTAGTCCTGGTATATTCACTGGAGGCTCTTTGTCTGAAAAGTCTTTGTTTCCTGAGATTGCACACATTTTAGCTCTAGTCTTCATGTTAGCTCATTTGCATCTCACCTCACAGAGTTTCAAAATTCAGCAAATGTGCCATGATTTTGAGGCTCCACTCTTCTCTATTTTTGGTACTTCAGCTAATTTGATCACCCAACATTCTACTATTTCCCAGCAGGAAGTGGCTCCTGGAGACAACTGTACCTGCTTTCTCCCAAGGCAATAGTGGGGGAAGAAGCCAAAGCAGACCTCTAGTTATTCCTTTTCTACTTTGTCCTCCTGTGAAAACCTCAGGCTGCTTCCTGGCTTGGCTGCAGTCCAGAATTGACAGGTTCCTAAACACATCATCTCAAAATAATCCCCTCTACCACCTCAGACCCCCACGTTCTATCAGTTTGTCATGCTGTGGGGGACAGCTTGCTGCTGTGATGCTGAAAGCAATGCCACCTGTATTTCAGATACCAGCAGGGCCACCCTCTAGGACAGGTTTCAGCTGAGCTTCCAGACTAAGCCAGACTAGGAGGAAGGACCCAGAAGCCCACTCCTCAAACACTAGCTGTTGAACACCCTATGAATAACAGAGAAGCACTGTCAAATAGTGCTGGAAAATGAGGCCCCCAGTATAGAAGGAATTCAAAAGACAAGTTGGGAAAAGAAGAATCAACCTTAATGATGGGAATAGAGGAAAGCACCTGGGACCTCCTTTTGCTTCTGTGGCACAACTCAAAATGAGTAGAAGCCCAGTGACTACAAGAATGGGTTTAAACATAAAATCATGTGCATGGCACAACGTTGACTACTGTTTTGTCCTATTGTACACAGGGTCACAATGAGACAGATCCAACTCAAAGGAACCCAACCACAACACCACCATCCCAGAGGGCTTTTATATTTTTCTTCTTTCCTTGGTACTTCCGCACCCACTTTTTTCTTTTCTTTTTTCTTTTTCTTTTTCTTCTTCTTCTTTTTTTTTTTTTTTTGTGTTTGCTCTTGGAGGAGGCAGATAACTATTATGCCCTTTTAGCATTTCTCAAGAACACCAACCTAGAGCTCCTCTTAATTGTGTATGCTACTTTATTTTTGTAGCAATGTTAATGATTTCTAAATTTACTCATATTACTATGTATGGATAATTAAATTTTATTACCTAGCAGTGAAATCTCTATTTAAATATATCTATAAAAGTTAAAAAATCAAATAGACACTAACTCACAATAGATAATATAAAAATTCTTATTTTTATCAAAAGTTTTACTTCTGGACCCATGTTCTTGAAGTAGTATCTACTCAATCCTCCTCAAGTAATGAACTTAAATTTCAGGAGGTGTGACCCAATAATTTATGGGTGTAGCAAGCCTCTTTTCCCAAGGTAATTCTGATTCACGTTACAATTTCAGATGCACTACTCTGAATTCTCTAATATGCATATATTTCTTTTCCAAATGTTCACTCAAATGTAAATGCAAAAGTTGTTATTAACGTCATTGTCACAATTAATTTAAAATGATTAATGAACTTGACATTAGTTTTCCTGGTTTAATTATTTCTTAATGACACTAGTTTAATTAATTATTCATGTCAACAAATATATGATTCCTATTTTCATAACTTTTCATAATCCCATCCGGAAGGCAGATCTTTTATCAATGCAAGGCCTTGCCCACCTGCCAACATTTTATGTTGCACTGATTTGTTAATTTGATACTCTTCAAGCAGTGCTATGTTCAGTTCTGTTTGCAGCCTTTCATTTGGACATTTTTCAAGTCTATGCCTTTCCAAAGGACTTCACATAGGACACACAAAAGCATCATTTCCATTGGTTGAAACAGCTAACTTCAGTAATACTATAAATATTTGTTTGTTCTATAAAAATATGGAGTTAGATATAGTTTTTTCATGTTTTCCTTGGGGATTTTTTTTTTTTTTTTTTTTTTTTTTTTTTTTTTTTTTTTTTTTTTTTTTTTTTTTTTTTTTTTTTTTTTTGTACTAGCTCACTGAATCTACCCTGGGCTTCACACATACTTTGCAAGCATTCTGCTCTACCATTCATCTGCACTCTCAGCCCCGTTTTTGTTTCTCATCTTGAAACAGGGTCTTGCTTAGTTATATAGGCTGTCTCTGGCTTTGAACTTGCCATCCTCCTGCCTCTGCCTCCTGAGTCGCTGGGATCATGGGCATGCTCCACAGGGACAAGCCTGCTTGGGAAATCTGTTCCTTAGAAATTAGACAGTTTCTGTGGAAATGTCGTAATGAAACCCCTTACCTTGTACAATAAATACACACTAATTTAAAAAGAGAATGTAGACAGTTTCTTTCATTTTTCCACCCCAGAACAAAAATGTTTTAATTACTTTACCTTTCCCTAAACAACAGAATTGTACAGTCTGTTTCTTCCAGGGTCCCTAAACTTACTCTTTAGGGAGAGAAAAGCCTTTTTGCAGTGATTCAGTAGTTGGTCACATTCATCTCCAAGCAAAAGAGTAAAATAACTTAGAAGCATTTCATGTGTCCTGGAGCACCCTGATAAAATGTACCTATTTGCGAGCTTGTTTGTTTAAAATCATCATAACTTGCCTGTTTTGCTCACTTTTGTACAACCAGTCATAGCACAATCCTTGGACCATCGTAGGTACTTAGTAAATATAACTTGAATCTCTTGAGTTTTGTGTTAGAAGTTTAGGAGTAATTTCACTGTCATCTGTATGTAACATAAAGGTGAATTATATTTTCTTTGAGCTTTTTCCTGCTGAATTCTAGGTACATAGCAAGTATTATTTTAACCCTGAAATTTGTGTGCAAAACAAATTACCAATACATTTTCTTTTCTTCTTTTTAATTGGCATGATAATGGTTCTGAATCCCTGTTCCACTAGGTTGGTGGGAAATTTTCATCTTATCACAGTGCCATTTTTACTAGATCAGCAACCAAAGTATGAACTCAGCAAAGTGCTAAGAACTGAAATGCATAGTTGGAGAAGAGAAAATTTAAAGGCATAAATGATTGCTGACATATGAATAAAATGTATCTCCCCCAAAAGTTCAGGAAAGTATAACCTCACATATCTGAGAAAGACATCTGGCTTCAAGATGGCAGGCTAAGTATGAAGGCACCGATCAAATCGAGATGCTTTAAAAAAATCCATTCCTGCATTTGTAATAAAGTTTAAAGCAAATAACTACTCTAGAAAGAGACCGTAAAACTTTTATGTGTACAGAAAAGTAAATGAAACACAGAAAATGTAGTCAGGCAAATAATAAAAATTTGAAAAAAGAAAATGAGAATATCATAAATATTAAACATCAAATAAGATGGTAGGAATAAGTTTAAATAAATTAACAATAACAATGGTTGGACTTGTTTAGGTAATCTTAGCTCTTTGTATTTAATAATCCATCTGTGTTTTATTTACTAGACACATGCCTGAAGTAAAGTCACACAGTATGATGGAAAATTAAGAGGTAGAAAAAAATTCTAGCAAATGCTAACAAAAAGAAAATGGTTATACTCTTTTAAAAGGCAGAATGCAAGGCACAAGCATTAAAAGGATCAAAGGGGAGTATTTTCTTTTGATAAAAAGAACACTCCTCAAAATAATGCAATGGTCATTATCCTAACAAAATATCTAAACAGATAAAATTAAATACAAATATTGAGAAATTTAAAAAAAGCTTCTTCCAGATTAATGGATATGAGGAAAGTAAAACACTAAAAGTATTAAATATGAATAATGAGCCTGATAAATGGTATATCCTACAGAATTATTTGCATACAAAATGGAGGTTTTTAAATATCCAAGAATTTTCAAAACAAAAGTATGTACTAGACCATAATAAGCTTGAACAAATTTCCAAAACATGAGACAGTATACACTATGAATCGTATGTCCTAACCAAATTTCAATACATACAAATATAGATTTTAGAAAGGAATGCCAAGCCTCTTATTAAATAACAATTCTTTCCAGTGAACCCTGGGGAAAAAAAGTTACAGGGCAAAGAGAACATAAAAGTGGAAACTGCTAATATTTAGAAGTAAATGTTAGATAAGTACTTATATAATGGCATGTGTGGGATTTGTGGCTCAGAAAGAAATGCAGAATTGAAATTTTATTAGAAAACAAAAAAAAAATTGAGATTTTTCAATCTAATTAGCATGTAGAATGGAGTGAAAAATAAGCCCTTCCTAGGTGAGTACAGGGCAGGTTCTGCAGCTGGTGGTGAACACCTGGTCTGAGTTCATGTGCATGTAGAGCCAATCTGCCTTAGGAGAATGCAAGAATAAGAAGTTAACTGGATCTGGTAAATGCATCAAAATCCAGAAGAGCACTAAACCCACAAACAAATGGAGCAATCCAGCAATTTTTATACAATGCATATTCTCTACCCTTCCCAAATCTGCAAAGAAAACAGGGATGGAAAATGTGTTCAAATCAGAGGAAAATTGCTTATTCTTGTGCATTCATGTGGTGATTAGCTTTTTTAAGGCCCTGACTGGGTTGAATTCAAAGGTAAACTAGATGACCTGATTTGTCCAGCTATTCTACTGCACATCGAATAGTGACCATGTTGGAAAGGTACATGTGGGAGAGATTGTGTGTTGGGAACATAACTGGAGAAACCAGTGTAATTAAAACTAAGAAATAATATCAGCTCAACTTGTCTCTAAGGGGAATCTGAACAAATTAGTTTTTATCTTCATTGACATAGGACTTGCAATCTCTGAGGAAAAAAAATCATACACACACAATCTTGTACTTCAATATTTATTATTCTTTCCTTGGCATGGTGGCACATGCCTGTAATTCCAGCAACTAGGGAGGCTGAAACAGGTGGGTCTCAAATTTGAGACCAGAGGCAGCCTGCATAACTTAGTGAGACCTTGTCTCAAGATAAAAAATTTAAAAATGGACTGGAGGTGTAGCTCAGTTGCAATGTATTTGCAAAATATGTGCAAGGCTCTGGGTTTATCCCAAGTACCACAAAAACAATAATTTAAAAAATTGTTCTTGTATACATAATATCTGAGATAACATAGAAATGCATAATTTCTTTCTTTAGATATGGTTTCCTTTTGCTGTTTAAATATATTTAAAACAGCCCCTTTAAATCTTCATCTCGTAAATATAGTGTCAAAGTATTCTCAGAGAGTTTCCATTAATTCCTTTTTATCCCTAAGCATGGGGCATACTCTTTTGTTTCTCTGTGAATGTCATAATATTTTTGAAAACTGGACATTCAAATAAATTTACTGTTGCTATTGTTTTTGTTGTTGCTGTTTGATTGTTAAATTCTTTTAAATCTGTGTTGTCTTTAATGTGTAGCCTAACTCTACTTGGGGTAGGATTTAGCTCCGTTGGTAGAGCACACCTCTGCCGTCTCTGAGGTCCCGAATTTGATTCCCAGCACAGCAGAAAAGGGAGAAGGACGTGGCAATCCACTTCCGAGGTAATCCCAAAACAATCAGCCATTAAAAACCCTATATGGGTTGCTTTGAGTTGGGCATGACTAGACGGCACACAACAACAACTAACTCTGCTCAGTTAGGTTGTTATTGTTGTTGTTAGGTGTTGTCAAGTGTAGTCTTACCCATGGCAACCCTATGTACAGCAGAATGAAACACTCCCCAACATGTGCCATGCACATGAATTTTTTTTTTTTAAATGTTTGACCCTGTTGTTGCAGTCACTATGTTTCTTCTCATTTTGAGTCTTGCCACATCAGCAAAAGGAGGTACCAGCAGCTTTACTCTATTCCCATCATCAAGGTCAACTTTGAGGAAGCAGTTCTTCCCCAGTTGTTTCTTGAATGCCTTCCTACCTGGGGGACCCATATTCCAGCATTATCTTTGGCAGTGCTTCTCTGCTATTCATAAGGTTTTCAATGGCTAATTGTTTTGAGAGTGGGCTGTTGGGTCCTTCTTCCTAGTCTGTCTTAGCTTGGAAGCTCAGCTGAAACCTGTCCCCTTTTGGTATCTGAAATACCTGTGGCATGGCTTTCAGTACCAAAGCAGTACACAAGCCCCCATAGCACGACAAGCTGACAGATATGTGGGGGTCAGTTAGGTTACTGGTTAGATAATGATTAACAGAGACTTCCTTAAAAGCCTGAAGTAATGAATCTTCCAAGTTTTGCTTGGGATCTCCATATGATCTAGGGGACATTATTTTAATGTTCACATAGGCAGTATACAAGTCCATCATACCTTCCTATTTGTGCAGATCATAAATTTCATATGAAAGTGAGAACTTCAGGCCAACTCAAGTCTGTTATGGTCATGGTGGATGCATATGACCTTCCACACGCCTAGTAATATGTTAAAACTTCTCAGTCACCCAAGTACATCTCATTCCCAAGCTTTGCATTTTAAGATTTTAGATCCACGTTTTTAAAATCATAATTTCTATGCCACTTTAGGTATCTGGGACACTAAACAATTGTGATTGATTGATTTTGACAAATGTTTTCAGGAAAAAGGACATTTACACTGGGCCAGCTCTGTGTCAGGTCAAATAACAACAAGCCTTGCGAAATGGGATTACTCAGGAAACTGCCAGATGGGTCAAATAATGACAGTTATTTGGGAATTAGGCATTTGAGGAGATCCAAACCTGTTCTTTCCTTTTGCTAGGTTGCAAGGCTATTTCATGTAAGGCTGTTCACCATGATTTTAGAGGGGACCAGGGGGTTAATGCCACGGTTGTAAGACTAGACAAGTCAGATAGTACAATGTTTACTCTTCTTACCAAAATTCAGCCAATTTTCTTAAACAATTTGTAGATCATTAAATGTCTGGTTAATTTCTTGAGTTGAAAAGTTGGTTTGGACAATTTTCCCCAGTGTATCCATGCTTTTCTGAAAGGCAGGATTATTGCAGGTCCTTTAATCAGTCATTCCTGCTGACATTCAGCAAAAAAATTTTAGATTTGACAGCAAAAAGCATGATTTATAAAGTGAAAAATTGATAACTTGGACTTCATCAAAATTAGAAACTGTAATAAAACATGTTAAATGGTGTGGGAAATATTTGTATCAGAATACACAAATAAAACCAGCAGTAATACCAAATATTGGTGAGTACATGCAATACCAGATTTCTTCCCCCCACCCTTTTGTTTTGTTTTGTTTTGGTTTGTTTGTTTGTTTTTTTGAGAGTGGAGCTCAGGGCCTCACACTCACACATACTTTGCAAAGACTCTACCACTGGGCTGCACACTCAACACTCTTTTTTTTTTCTCGAGACAGGGACTCACTAAATTATGCAGGTTGCCTCTGGGTTCAAACTTGCCATCTTCCTGCCTCCTCCTCCTGAGTTGCTGAGATCAGAGATGAGCACCACTATGCCCGGCTAGATTCTTTTATCTTCAGTGGTGGGAATATAAAATGTTACAGGCACTCTCTAAATTAGTCTGGCACTAATCACAGACATTATGACTGAGCAATTATACTCTTGTGCCAATATGCCAAAGAAATGAAAACTCATTTTTGCATGGAAACTAGTATATGAATGTTCATAAGTGCTTTATTGTAACAGCCAAAAAACTAGTAAATATCTAAATGCCCTTCAGTGGGAGAATGGTTAGTGAAATACAGTAAATCCATACTACTACATAATCTTTAGGAATAAGAAGGAACAATCGAAGCATGAAACAAATTGTATAAACTTGTGGGAAATTATGCTGAGTGAGAAAATCAATATAAAAAGTAGGCATATACATGTATGTGTGTATACACACACACACACACATATACACACATATACACACACACATATGTATTTGTTGTTGTTAGGTGCCGTCAAGTCAGGTATGACACATAGTGACCCTCATGGGATTTTCAATGGCTGATTATTTCAGGATTGCTTTGGGAATGGATTGTCACATCCTTCTCCCCTTTTTATGATGTTGAGGATCAAATCCTGGTCCTCAAAGAGTGCAGAACAGTACTCTACCAACTGAGCTAAACCCCAACCCCCATATATGTATATATATATATATATATATATATATATATATATATATACGTGCATGTGCATGTGGTGTATTGTTGTTTGTTGTTAAGTTCTGTTGAGTTTAGTACAATTCATAGCACCCCTCATAGGCTTTTCAATGGCTGATTGTTTTGGGATTGCTTTAGAAGTGGATTGCTATGTCCTTCTGTTTTTGCACTGCTGGGGATCAAACTGAAAGCCTCAGAGAGTGCAGAGTGGCACTCTACCAACTGAACTATTGTTGTTGTTGTTAGGTGCCATCGAGTTGGTATCCAACTCATAGCAACCCTCTGTACAACAGGGGAAACACTATTGTCAGTGCATCTCTGCTGTTCATAGGGTTTTCAATGGCAGATTGATTTTTGGGAGGGGGTTGACAGGTCCTTCTCCCAAGCCTACAGCTTCTGGTGTTCCCAAGCGGTCTCCCATCCAGGTGCTAACCAGGCCCGACCCTGCTTAGCTTCCGAGATCTGATGGGATCGGATGCCACCGGGCTATGGCTGCAGGCAACTAAACTATACCCTAGCCCATATCTATATCTTTATCTATGATTCCATTCACCTAACATTTGTGTAATAATATAATTACAGAGATGGAGAAGAGATTAGTGATTACTGAGGATTAAGGGAGAGAAGCAGGAGTCAATGTGGCTGTAAAGAAGTAGAATGGAGAACTCTTGTGGTGATGGTACAGTTAGGTGCCTTCATTGTGGCAGTAGCTACCAAAAGCTACCGATGTGACAAAATTGCCTAGAAGCTGTTCTCTTCTCCCATTTCCACACAAATTATGCTTATATAACTGGTGAAATCTGAATAAACTTTATGCATTGTAACAAAGATGAAAAATTACAAATATTAGTCATTTAAGTCAAACAATGTTCTAAAAGAACAATATGATTGTGACAAATGCTATTAGTTACCTATTTGTTGTTGTTAGGTGCCAGCAAGTCAGGTCTGACTTATAGCAACTCTATATACAAGAGAGGGCTGGGATTTGGCTCAGTTGGTAGAGCACTGCGCTGCAGTCTCTGAGGTCCCGAGTTCAATTCCCAGCACCGCACAAATGGGGGAAGGACCTGGAAATCCACTCCCAAGGCAATCCCGAAACAGTCAGCCATTGAAAACCCTATGAGGGTCGCTATGAGTCGGATACTGACTCGATGGCACCTAAGAACAACAACAATATACAAGAGAAGGAAACACTCCCTGACACTGTGCTAGGCACATGATCTCTTTTATATTTAAGCCCATTGTTGCAGCCACTGTGCCAATCTGTCTAGTTGAAGATTTTCCTTTTTTGCATTGACCCACCATTCTCTCAAACACGATGTCCTTCTCCAGGGAGTGGTCCCTCCTGACTACATGACCAAAATATGTCCCATGCAGTCTACCTATCCTTGACTCCAAGGAGCACTGTGGTTGCACTTTTTATAGAATGATTCTGTTGGTTCTTTTGGCAGTCCATGGTATATTCAATATTCATCTCCAGCACCATCATTCAAAAGCATCAATTCTTCTCTTGTCTCCCTTATTCACTCTAGAGTTTTCACAAGAATATGACTGAAAATACCATGGTATGAGTCAGGCGCAACTTCGTCTTCAATGTGACATCTTTACTTTTTAACACTTTAAAGAGGTCTTTTGCAATGTCTTTTCTCAATGCAATGTGTCTTGATTTCTTGGCTGCTGCTAATGTGGGTGTTGATGGTACAACCAAGTAAAGCAAAATCGTGGACAACCTCAATCTTTTGTCCATTTATCCTGGAGTTGCTTATTGAACCAGTTGCACTGATTTTAGTTTTCTTGATGTGGAAATGCAATCCATGCTAAAGGCTGAGTTCTTTGATCATTAGTAAATGCTTCACATTCTTTTCAGTTTCAGCAAGCAAAGCTTGCATAATGCAGGCTGTTAATGAGTCTTCCTCCAATCCTGATGTCATGTTCTTCTTTATAAAGTCTAGCTTCTTGGATTATTTGCTTAGCATAGAGATTGAAGAGGTATGGTGAAAGGATATACCCTGAAACACACCTTTCCTGACTTTAAACCAAGCAGTGTTTCCTTGTTCTATTTGAATGACTGCCTCCTGGTTTATGTACAGATTCCTCATGAGTACAATTAAGTGTTCTGGTATTCCAAATCTTTGCAATATTATCCATGTTTTCAATGGCTGATTATTTCTGGGATTGTTTTGGGAGTAAGCTGCCACATCCTTCTTTCATTTTTGTAGTGCTGGAGATTGAGCCCAAGGCCACAGAGAGAGCAGAACACCACTCTACCAACTGAGCTAAACCCCAGCTCGTAAAATCATTGGTGACTTGCCACTCATTTCTCTAGTGACAAAGCCCTGATTTTAATCCCATAAATTACAGGAACATTTTAACAATCACATTCCCCTCAATCTTTTGGATATTGATAGCTAATGTAATGCAAGAAGAAATTGTAGTTTGTGACATTTGGAAAACTATTGCTTCCTTGCTTGCCATTTATTGATTTTTTCCTGTCTTTGGTGAGGACATGAAGGCTGGATCTGTAGTGGTTGTCTTGAGACTGTGAGGGAAAAAAAAGAAAACAGAGACTTTTATATCCTTGGATTGCTGAGCCAAGCCAGAAACTGCTTTACTCTAGACTTCTGATTGTTTCAGAAATATAAGCTTTTGTATATTTAATCCACTGTATCCAAGTTTTTCCTATTAGTAGCTGAATGCAATTCCAAACTGAAACATTGACAAAGAATGTCTATTTATGTATTGTAAAAATGGATCAACATAAGAAATTCTTTCTTCCCCCCAATGCTGGGGATCAAATACAGAGCCCTGTACATGCTATGCAGGTGCTCTACTACTGAGCTTCATCCCCAGCCTCCACATAAGAAATTCTTTCAAGATAATTCTGTTGTTGTTGTTGTTGTTGTTGTTGTTGTTGTTCTTAGGGTCCAACTCATAGGGACCATATGTACAGCAGAAGGAAACACTCCCCAACACTGCGCCATGCCCAGCACTAGGTCCGTGCTTCTCTGTTATCCATATGGTTTTCAATGGTGAATTGTTTGGGGGATGGATTGCCAGGTCCTTCAGCCTAATTCTTTTGTTAGCACACTAAATTGGAAATTATATGATTCTTTTAATGGATACTAATAAAAACAATTTTATATATTCTAATACCCGTTCATAATACCAACTCTTAAATAATGAGAATTAGAAAAATACTATCTTGATCCACTAAAATAAGGTATTAATATACTTATATACATTTAATAATGAAATACTAGAAACATTCTCACTAATGCCACAAATAAGTTCAGAATAATTATCTTTGCTATTATTGAACAATTATATAGTGTTTCAAACTAACACAGAAAAAGAAAAGAAAAAAACTCAAAGATTGGAAAGAGCATTTTAATGGCCTGAGAACATTTGAGAAAATGAGCTGGGATAAAAAGCACTGAACAAGTTGACTGGATATATTACTCTATGAAAAAACTAGCTTTTTTTTATTCTTCACTGATAAGCAATTAAAAATTAATGTAGAAAATAAAAGCCAGTTTACAATATTAGCAGAAATATAACATTCCCAGTTAAAACAACAAAAATTTTTTAAAATATGAGATGCTTATGGGGAAAGTAGTAAAATTTATTCAATGATATAAATAGATCTACCTAAATAAAGAACTAGCCTGCAGCCATAGCCCTGTGGCATCCGATCCCGTCAGATCCCGGAAGCTACGCAGGGTTGGGCCTGGTTAGTACCTGGATGGGAGACCGCCTGGGAACACCAGAAGCTGTAGGCTTGGGAGAAGGACCTGGCAACCCCCTCCCCAAAAAAATCAATCTGCCATTGAAAACCCTATGTACGAGGGTCGCTATGAGTCGGATACCAACGGGATGGCACCTAACAACAACAACAAATAAAGAACTATGCTACATTCATACATAGCAATATGCAGTCCTATAAATTTTTTAGTCCTTTCCAAGGTAGTCTAATTAAGGAAATGTAAATAAAAAAGAATAAGATTATTTCACCACTCTACAAAAGAAAAAATATAGCAAAAAATGTATCAGCAAAAAATGTGGAAAACAGGTTATTTTCTATGATATTTATAGGGTATGAACTTACTAAATTTGGGCAGGCACTTGTAAATATAACTAAAGGTAAATTTTCTGAGCCTATGACCTTCCAGTTCTACTTCTAGATACCTATGCCTGAGGGTAAGAAAATGTTTACTATAGCTTTATTTGGACTATCAAAACATTAAAAACAAACAATGTCTTTGAAAAATAAGTTTAAAACAACCATGGATAGTACAGTTAATGGAATGCTATCTGTGAATTAAAATACAGAACATTCAGGCATCCACAAACATAACTGTAAAAGTCAGATATTGCATAGGAAATAGAATATAATACCTAAATAAAAGCAAATACAAAAAGTAATTTACAATAGAACATATACTCACTAACTAAAGGTAAAAAACATTCTGTTGGAATTATATGCAAAAGACAAACTACAGAGGGTGCCAAAATGTATACACATTTTTTTTCAGAATAAAAAAACTGTACTCAAATCAGAATAATCAAGATATACCAATAATAAAAGATGAATACAGGTCACATTTGACTTCTACAACTTCAAGAGGTGCTCAGAGTGCTTACTGTAACAGAAGCAGGATTTTCTGTTGCTGTGTGAGGCCTTCTAGGTCTTTCCTTCTACCCATCACACATAGTACCATGCACTTCAAACTTACCACAAATGCGTGGAATTGTTAGGCATGCTAGAGGTTCTGTTACTTACTTACACCTGTGTTGTAATTCCACCACATTTTCAGTTGCCAAATGCCACTTGAAAATGGTTTTTCACTCCTCAAATGAAACCATGTTTCCACCATTTTCTTTGACAGTCCTGCCTGTTGCATGGTGACACTAGCATTCATTTGATTATCACCATCTTTATTTTTTTCCATTTATTTTTTTTATTGGACATTTTTAATGTACACCTTAATGTGATTCATTCTGACATGCTTTTCATTGTGGCATTTCCATATATGCATTTTGATGTACATTATTCATATAGGTGCCTCCTTACCCTCTTGTATGCTTCCCCCTCTCCCCATCTAAGTCTTCTTTATCATTTACTTGGTAATATTTTTCTATATGTACTTGAGTTCCAGTTCTGTTTAAGATAGAAACTTTTCCTGTAGTGAACTTTGTTTTTATCTTGTCAGAAAATTGCATGCATTTTCTAGACCATTTATATTGATACCATTCTTAGCTTTTTTTTTTTTCCTTTTATTTTGATCCAACCTTTGAATAGGATTTTTCTTTCTTAAAATTTTGATTCAACTCCCATATATGAGTGAGAACATGTGGTGTTTCTCTTTCTGAGCTTGGGTTTGTTCACTTAAGATAATTTTCTCTAATTCCATCCATTTTGCTGCAAATGACCTTATTTCATTTTTCTTCATTGCTGAGTAGTATTCCATCATGTATACATACTATAGATTTTTTATCCATTCTTCTGTTGAAGGGCACTTTGTTTGATTCCATAGACTTGCTATTGTGAAAAGTGCACCGTTGAACATGGAGATGCAGGTGTCTTGGTGGTATGATGACCCATTTTCCTTTGGGTAAATTCCCAGTAGTGTTATAGCTGGGTCATTCAGTAGATCTATTTTCAGTTTTTTAACATATCTCCATATTGATTTCCACAGTGGCTGGACCAATTTACAGCTCCATCAACAATGTAAGAGAGTTCCTTTTTCTCTGCAACCTCGCCAGCATTTGTTGTTATTTGTTTTATTGATCTTGGCCATTCTTACTGGTGTAAGGTGAAATCTCAGAGTTGTTTTAATTTGCATTTCCCTAACGGCTAGGGATACTGAGCATTTTTTCATGTGTTTCATGGCTTTATGGACCTCTTCATTTGCGAACTGTCTACTCAGTTACTTTGCCTGTTTGTGTATTGTGTTATTTGTTTTTTCTGGGAGTTTTTTTCTTGAGTTCTTTATAAATTCTAGTAATTAGACCTTTGTCTGATGTATAAAATGCGAAGATTTTTTCCCATTCCATGGGGGTTTCCTTGACTCTGTTAATTGTTTCTTTTGCTGTACAGAAGCTTTTTAATTTCATGTGATCCCATTTATCTATTTTTGTTGCAATTTCTTGAGCAATTGGAGTCCTATTAAGGAAATACTTTCCTATGCCTATATGAGGGAGTGTATTGCCTATCTTGCCTTCTATAAGTTTTAAAGTTTCTGGTTTTATGTTGAGATCTTTTATCCATTTTGAGTTAACTCTCGTGTATATTGAGAGATGTGGGTCAGCTTTCATTTTTCTGCATGTGGATGACCATGTTTCCCAGCACCATTTGTTGAAGAGGCTGTCCTTTTTCCAGTTTACTTGCTTTACTCCTTTGTTGAAAATAAGGTGGCTATAGGTGTGTTGAGGTATTTCTGGGTCTTCTATTCTGTTCCACATGTCTTCGGGCCTATATTTGTGCCAGTACAAAGCTGTTTTTGCAACCACTGCTCTATAGTATAGCTTGAAGTCGGGAACTATGATTCCACCTGCATTCCTTTTGCAGCTTAAGAGTGTTTTGGCTATACGTGGTCTTTTGTGGTTCCATATGAATTTTTGGATCATTTTTTCTATTTCTATAAAGTCAGTCAGTGGAATTTTAATGGGTATTGCATTAAATCTATAGATTGCTTTTGGCAGGATAACCATTTTTACTATATTAATTCTCCCTATCCAGGAGCAGGGGAGGTCTTTCCATTTTTCAGTGTCCTCTGTTATTTCTTTCTTTAATGTTTTGAAATTTTCCTTGTAGAGATCTGAAGGGTCTTTGGTTAGATTGATTCCAAGGTATTTAATTTTCTGGTGGGCTATCATGCATGGTATTTTTCCTGAAATTTCCTTCTCTTCCTGTTTGGAATTGGTGTAAAGAAAAGCTATTGATTTTTGTGTGTTAATTTTGTAGCCTGCGACTTTGCTGAAGGAGTTAATTATGATTATCACCATCTTTTGAGGAAACGTCCTACTACACATTGCTGCCATAATTCAATTCAACTTTAAGAAGTAATATACAGATAGCATCTCTTCAAATGCATATACTTTTTTTGACACTCCCAGTAGTAATTTCCTCAGGGGAGTAGGAGAGAGGATATTAAGATTGCGGGTGGTGATCAGAGAGCAATTTTATGCAAGTATAACTTTTGGTGGAAAATATAAAAGGAAATTAAAATGATGTATTAGTTATAGAGTTAAAAATGAATTTCAAGGGTCTGCGATGTATATTTGTAAGTGGATTTTGGTAATGCTCAACTAAAGGATAAAAAGAGAATTTGTATCATGCTGAATGAATATACTTGTTAGAGATTCTGTATTTGATGTATGGGAGGTGTGCACATGTACAGGCATAAATCACTAAATAATGTAGAGAAGTGGAAGTCATTGATTTCCTCCTAGAAATAGGAAGAAGTAAGTTTGAATTTTGAATTTAAAGGGAAGATAGGACTTTGCCAGGTAAAGAGGACCAGAGTGAGCAGAATGGCTGCAGGAAAGGGTAGCAGACTGAACAAAGGTTGAGTCCTGACAAGGTATGACACAGTTGAAGAATTGTGTGCTCAAAGACTTGCATGTATGCAGAGGGAAGGATCATAGGGACTGTACAGTAGACCAAGGTCAGAGAGGAAAATCAGGATTGGATTATGGGGACTTTATGCATTAGAGTCTTTGTCTGTCAGCTCAGCTGAAAACCTGTCCACCATGGGTAAACTTGCTCATGTTTGAGGTTATAGTGGCAGAGCTCTCAGCCTCATTGCAACATGCAAGCCAGACTAGGGAGCAGGACCTGGCAAACCACTCCTGAAACAACTAGCCATTGAAAACCCTATGGATAGCAAAGAGACACTGTCAGATATAGTGCCTGAAAATGAGGCCCCCAGGTTGGAAGGCACTCAAAAGACTACTGGGGAAGAGTTGCCTCCTCCAAGTAGAGTCTATGTGATGACGGAAATGGAGTAAAGCCCCAGTGTACTCAACTTGCTGATGTGGCACAACTCAAAATGAAGAGAAACAACTGTAAACATCCATTAATAATTGGAACATGGAATATACATAGTATGAATCTAGGAAAATTAGAAATTGTTAAAAGAGAAATGGAGCACATAAACATTAACATTCTAGGCATCAGTGAGCTAAAATCGACCAGCATGGGCTAGTTTGAGTCAGACAGTCATATGGTCTACTAGGCTGGGAATGATAAACTAAAGAGAAATGGGGTTGCATTCATCATCAAAAAAGACATCTCAAGATCTGTCAGGAAACACAATGTTGTCAGTGATAGAATAATATCTATACGCCTACAAGGAAGGCCAGTTAATATGACTATTATTCAAATTTATGCACCCACCACTAAGGCCACAAAGGAAGAAAGGGAAGACTTCTATCAGCTTCTGCAATCTGAAATAGATCAAACATGCAATCAAGACATACTGATAATCACTGGTGACTGGAATGCAAAGGTTGGAAACAAAGAAGAAGGCTCAGTAGTTGGAGAATATGGTCTTGGTGACAGAAACAAAGCTGGAGATCTCATGATAGAATTTTGTCAGACCAATGACCTTTTCATTTCAAATACATTTTTTCAACATCATAAACGGAGACTATACACATGGACTTCACCAGATGGAACATACAGGAATCAAATTGACTACATATGTGGAAAGAGACGATGGAAAAGCTCTGTACAAAATGTCAAAATAAGACCAGGTGCTGACTGTGGATCAGACCATCAACTTCTCATATGCAAGTTCAAACTGTAGCTGAAGAAAATTAGAACATGTATATGAGAGCAACGGTATGACCTTGAGTATATCCCACCCGACTTCAGAGACCACCTCAAAAATAGGCTTAATGCATTAGACACAAATGATAGGAGACCAGAAGAGTTGTGGCATGACATAAAAGATATCATTCAAGAAGGAAGCAAAAAGTTCTTAAAAAGACAAGGAAAAGAGAAAAGACCAAATTACATGTCAAAAGAGACACTGGACCTTGCCCTCGAACATCAAGCAGCTAAAGCAAAAGGAAGACATGATGAAGTTAAGGAACTAAACAGAAAATTTCGGAAGGCAGCTCGAGAAGACAAAAACAAATATTATAATGACATGTGCAAGGAGCTGGAGGCAGAGAACCAAAAGGGAAAACACGCTCTGTGTTTCTCAAGCTTAAGGAAGTGAAGAAAAAATTCAAGCCTCAAGTGGCAGAAGTGAAAGATTCTACAGGGAAAATATTAAATGATGAAGGAAACATCAAAAGAAGATGAGAAGAATACACAGAGTCACTGTACAAGAAAGAGTTGGTGGATGACCAACCATTCCAAGAGGTTGCATATGAAGAGGAACCAATGGTGTTGAAGGACGAAGTGGAAGCTGCCTTGAAAGATCTGGTAAAACACAAGGCTCCAGGAATTGATGGGATACCAACAGAGATGTTTCAACAAACAGATGCAGCACTGGAGGTGTTAACATGTTTATGCCAACAGATTTGGAAAACTGCTACTTGGCCAACTGACTGGAAGAGATCCATATTTGTGCCTATTCCCAAAAAAGGGGATCCAACTGAATGTGCAAACTATCAGACAATATCATTAATATCACACACCAGCAAAATTCTACTAAAGATGATTCAGAAGTGACTGCAGCAATACATAGACAGGGAATTACCGGAAAATCAAGCAGGATTCAGAAGAGGGCGGGGAACCAGGGACATCATTGCTGATGTCAGGTGGATATTAGCTGAAAGCAGAGAATATCAAAAAGATGTCTATCTATGTTTTACTGACTATGCAAAGGCATTTGATTGTGTGGATCATAACAAATTATGGATAACACTTTGGAAAATGGGAATACCAGAATATCTAATTGTGCTCATGAGATATCTGTACATGAACCAGGAGGCACTTGTTCAAATAGAACAAGGAAACACTGAGTGGTTTAAAGTTGAGAAAAATGTGTGTCAGGGCAGTATACTTTCACCCTATCTCTTCAATTTATATGCTGACAAATAATCCGAGAAGCTGGACTTTAGGAGGAAGAAAATGCATCAAGATTGGAGGAAGACTCATTAACAACCTGCATTATGCAGATGACACAACTCTGCTTGCTGAAAATGAAGAGGATTTAAAACATTTACTGATCACAATCAAAGATCATAGCCTTCAATATGGGTTACAACTTAACATCAACAAAACAAAAATCCTTAGGACTGGGTCAGCATGCAACTTCACAATAAGTGGAGAAAAGATTGAGGTTATCCAAGATTTTGCTTTGCTTGGCTCTATGGTCAACACCCATGGAAGCAGCAGTCAAGAAATCAAAAGATGCATTGCTCTAGGAAAAGCTGTGGCAAAAGATCTCTTTAGAGTATTGAAAAGCAAAGATGTCACATTGAAGACGAAGGTGCATCTGACTCATGCCATGGTATTTTCAGTCGCATCATATGGTTGTGAAAGCTGGACACTGAACAAGAGAGACAGGAAAAGAATTGATGCTTTTGAATTGTGGTGCTGGAGACGTCTATTGAACATACCATGGACTGCCAAAAGAACCAACAAATCTGTCTTAGAAGAGGTGCAACCAGCGTGCTCCTTGGAAGCAAAAATGGCCAAACTGTGTCTTACATATTTCGGACATGTAGTCAGGAGAGATCAATCCCTGGAGAAGGACGTCATGTTTGGAAGAGTGGCAGGTCAACGCAAAAGAGGAAGGCCCTCCACCAGATGGATTGACATAGTGTCTGGAACAATGGGCTTAAACATATTTAAGATCATTTGCCTGGCACAGAATCCGCAATTGTTTCTATCTGCTGTACATAGGGTCACTATGAGTTGGACTCGACTCGAAGGTACCTAAAAACAATATGCAGTAGAAATGCACATATTGTTAAGCCTGTCTTCAATTGTTATACTGGTTCTACCCATTCTATCTATCTATCTATCTATCTATCTATCTATCTATCTATCTTTCCATTTACTATCTGTCTGTCCATTTACCATTTTGCAGTACTATTGGCTAAACCAAAGGCTTTGCACATACTTTGCAAGTGCTCTGCTGCTGAGCTACACCCCAGCATAATTTTAATTTTTTTAAATTGAGACAGACGTGCTGCTTCTGGCCTGAAAACTGTGATCCTCTTGCCTGCACTTCCCCAGTTGCTGGGATTACAGGTATATACCTCCATGCCTGCTGTCCTACCCATTTTTGAATTTTGAAATCAAATCACATAATGCCTCTTCCAGCCACCTTCATTTATTTTGAGCTCTCTTTTCAGAATGTCCTAGGCCTACAGTCTAGATTCATCATTTATATACTTAATTACATTTATCCTGGTAGGTTCTTACATTTTTGGGGTATTTTGATTGTCCGAAAATAAATGAAAGCAACAAAAGGAAGAAAGGAAGGAGGGAAAGAAGAAAGGAAGGAAAGAAGGAAGGAAAACACATGCTAAACTGGGTTATATATTGCTCTTGCATCCTGAAATGACTAAAAAGGGTGTTAGAAGCATAATGGATTCCCATATTATCTAAGTTGAATTGAGAGAATATATGATAGTACTTTCTATTGTTAGGTGCCATTGAGTTAGGCCTGACTTACAGCGACCCTATGTACAATAGACAAAATACTATTATACATTGTGCCATGCCCAGCAGTATTGTCTGTGCTTCTCTGCTATTCATAGGGTTTTCAATGACTGATTGTTTCAGGAGTGGGCCACCAGTTCTTTCTCTCAAGCCTATAGTACCCAGTATTCCCAGGCAGTCTCCCATCCAAGTACTAACCTGGCCGAACCCTGCTTAGCTTCTGAGATCTGATGGGATCTGACACCCAGGTGGCATGGTTGTTGGCGCCAGTACTTTCTAGACATTTTAATAAAAATTGTTCATTGGTACAGGCAACAGTTTTATGTAGTGTGAGGGTATAAGGAGTAATTCATTTTGATTCCCATTTGGTTTATTAGTTCTGATTCTCGAAAAGGTTGTTTGGTTTCTTTGTGACTTTGATCATCTATAAAGTAGCAGTGACAATAATTCATTTAACTTTGTTGTGTGTTTTCGGTCTGCTAAGTTTTAAAACATAACAGATACAAATTTGCATCATGATACTTAAAATAATTGTTACATTTATTTAGTTTTCTAAATCAAATCAAGTCAGTCTTAATCTCCTAGGTCAATGAAAAAATATTTTCAATTGTCTCCCACCACACAGAGATTGATATAAGGTTTCTACAATCTAGATGTACACAATCCGGACAAGTTGGCTCTGACTCAATCCTATGAGGATCATTTTATATGCTCACTATTCCATGTTAGAGTTCCAGTCAAAGGCTTTCTCTTGGGGCTATAAAGTCCCAGTAAAGGCAGGTGGTTTTGTAGCTACTAAAAATTATTTCCTCCGGTCTTTCTATGCCAAATGCAGTACCTAGCTCTCTGCTTTAAGCCATTAGTTCTCAATGGAGGTGTAGAGGATTTGGTCCCTAACAACACATTTGGTAATGATGGGGACATTTTGCAAGAATGGAGAAGTTTTTGGTGGTTACCACTTGGAAGGAGGTGCTAATGACATCTAGTGGGTACAGGACAAGGATGCTGCAAAACCTTCTGCAATGCACAGGACAGTTTTGACAACATTCACAATGTAGCCCAATATATCAGGAGGATCAGAGTAGAGAACTGCTCTAATCCACTATGGATACTGCAAATAGATCCACAGAAATTTTGCTGTTCACTGAGAACTAAGAAGTATGACCAGAACTCAGCTCATCACTGAAACTGTTTCTCCTCTACTCACGTCAGATGCATGTCTCCCCATTCTCTTCTCTCTTCTTCAGCAGGCACCAGCTACCCTTCCTCCACCTGAAAACACAGAGATTTCGGCTTTTTTAAAATAAAGGCATATATATATGTGTGTATATATATATGTATATATGTATACATATATATACACACATATATACACATATATACTATATATATATATATATATATATATATATCAAAGGCTGGTTTGTGGCTTCCTTAGGACCTCAAAACCCAAAGATAATTTGGGAGCAAGGGGTGAAGGGAAGCCCACAACATATCATCCTGGGTATTCATCCTATTTCAAGATAAATAAGATAGTAATTAATATCTCATCAAATGAGCCTATAATAGTCTCCACAAAAAACAAACAAAACCCTGAGTCTTGGGAGAGGTAAAGCCACTTACCTAAGAATGCTCAATTAGTAAAGATCTAGAGACAGAATTGAAACCTAAGTGTAGCAATCCAAGATTATCTTTTCTTCAAAAAGGAAAGATAATATTTGACTGTGGAATTGATAGATGCCTAAGTTTCCTTTCAAGGTCACTTCTACCAGATGAACTTAAAAGAGAGAGAATGTAATTCGTGTTCCCATGTAGCACGTTTTATTTCAATACATTTTGGCAAAAGGTAATATATACACTAAAAAAGCACACATATCATGTTCATACAGTTTGATGTATTGTTAAAGTTGAGTTTCCTTGTGTAATGTGTAAGCAGATCAAGAAGCATTACCAGAACCGCCCCTAGCTCCCTTCCAGTCATGATCCTCTTCCATCCCCCAAAGTAACGTGGTTTTCCACGTTTAGATCTTCTGCAGTTGTCTAACAGCTACAACAGCAGCAGCAGGAGTCTTTGAGGAGTTCACCATAACACCAATAATACCAAATTCTATTTTTTCTATGTTTTCATCCTTCCTTCAGTCATTCCTTCTTCCTTTCCTTCTTTCTTCTTTCCTTTCTGCCCTTTCTTCCTCTCTCTACCTTTCTCTCCTTCTTTCTCTTTTATTCTCTTTCTCTTACATTGCCTTTTTAAAAGTCATCTTTTTAGCTTTTCCTTCCTTTATTTTCCTAAGATACTATGAGTTCATTAAATATTTCCTTCCACACTACCTTTAATAAATAGGCTTAAACATGAAAAAGATCATGTACCTGGCACAGTGTCGGAGCATGTTTCCTTCTGTTGTACCTACAGTTGCTATGAGTCAGACCCAACTCCATGGCACCTAAGGACAACAACCTTTAATAAACTAGGGCATATTAGTGCACTGATATGGAAGGATAACTATAGCAGAGGGAACTCCCTGTAAAGTTATGCCCCTATCACAGAAATGCTAGTTGTTTATTTAAATCCATTGCCACTAAGCACCTCGGTCCTATGAAAACTGGCATTATGAATATGACTTCCAAAAATGGCAAGACAAAGCAAAAATCCCATTCTTCCAGGATTCTCTTTTCTTCTGTGCTGTTTCTGGGTGTGTTTAGCATTGAAAATCACTAATTTATCATTTTCAAATATTCCATTCATCAATTTTCCCCTGCATATAGTGAATCTTGGTAAATTTGAACAAATTAGCATGACATTTAAGTTATAGATTATATGAGCCTCTTTTTTTAAACAATGAGACTGAGGAGTGGAAGAAGTAGAGCAGCACCTGTTTCATAAATTAATGATATAGCCACAGAGCTTTATGCTAGGCAGCTGCTGTGTGTTGCAGGGTGAATTTGATGAGTGAAATACCTAAGTCTGGGGAATAAGGAGCCAAATGAATTAAGAGTTCTTCTTGCTTTTTGGAAAATCCAATTTTAATTCTAAGTATATTCAGTTCTTCACTGCCAAGCAGAAGCCTTACTGACTCTGCTGGAAGGAATAAAATGAGGGCATTTGTGTAATTAGCACATTAATTGCTTTCATACCAATGGCTACTACTACAATATTTTAAAACAGTTGCAAATAGGTTAACTTTCTTAGCATATTCTTCTCTCATAAACAATGTAAAAATCTAAATTTTAGCAAAATTTTCATACATTTGTGTTAGTGAAATTTCATCAAATGAAATAATCTTATAAAACTCTGGGCAAATCACCACACTTTACTAAGGTTATGACAAACCATACCAAGCAGCTGTTTCTCAGTTGATTTAATTTCTAAGTCTATCTTAATATGGTCCAATCTGCTTAATTTACTGTTATAAATGAAAAGACCATTAAGATGGCCCCAACCTGCTCAAATTTGGATCTTAGATTTCTCTTCTTACTGCCATGTGAAGAAAAGATAGTTCTTTCTTTTTTTTTTCTGTAAAGTTCAAAAATGTCTATAGACTTGGAACATAGTAATTCTGCTAAGTATATTTACAAGAAGTGATGCTATTTTCTAATTATTAATCAAGCTTTTTTCAACATTATTTTCTAGTATTTTACTTTGTTCTGATTAGAATTTTTACTAGCCATTCAGTTTCAAATGGTTGCCTGTGTGTTCTTTTGCTCTATCTGGATAGAAATTGTAAATAGGCAAAGGGGCAGCTGCCTTAGCACTGACGGCCCTGAGTTCAAGAGCCTCGCTGGGCTTCCAAATCCAAAGCCTTATGCTTCTAAGGCTTGAGAACTTTTGGCTCTGATCTTTTAAAACTAGATGCTTATTGCTGTAGGTGCTCAACACACAGGTTTATTGCTCTGGGCTTAGAGTAATAACACACAGCACCTAGAGTTACAGCTCCTGAGCTTTTCAGTGTCAGGACCCTGGGCTCTTTTAATGCTTGACAGCTCTCTTGAACTCTTCCAGTGATAAAGACCTGCAGTCCTCAAATTCTTGGCTCCTGCTTTCTGCTCTTTACAGTTTCTTGTCTTCTAGAGTCTTGCTTCTCTGCCATCATTTTCTCTACACTTCCATAATCCTTCACAGTCTTAGCTTCTTGCAGATTCTGCCCTCTGTTACTCCCTGGAACTCTTCAGCCACCTAGACTGCAGTACTTAGAAGAGGCCCTTAAATCTCAGTGGCTCTTTGGGATTCTTAGTTGTCTCTTAGATGCTACTGTCATTGGCAGGGCTGAAAGCCCCGGGCTTTTGTCTGCTCTTCACACAAATACCTCAGCCTATTTTACCCATGATAAAGACCAGAGATAGGCAAACTTTCATTTGGGAGAAGACTTTATCAGGCCTGATGTTGCAACAGTGGGATCAGTACAAAGGAGAATTGCCTCCCACACTAAACAGATAAGATGCAAAGCAACTTGATATACATATGGCACACTGATGCTCAGATTGTAATTCCACCAATCACATCCTGGCTTCCATTTCTACCAATCAAAAGCTTTGCATAAGGACCAATTACAAACCTCACCTAAGGACCAATCACAGGCTTAATATAAGGAGCAATCACAAGCTTCATGTTAGTACAACTTCTTTTCCATTAATCACAAGGTTTTTGATGAGTCACAAGTGAAGGTCTCTTCCTCCTCTCCCATAATTGTTGAAGACTACTGTTACCAGGTCAGGAGCAGCTATAGGTGGGGTTATTTGGAGGTCTGTCAGGGCTGAAGTGAAATTTTCTAGTGTGTGGGCTGGAGCAGTTGTGACTGGAGCAAGGCCTCCTGAAGCAGAAGTTTGTGGCTTCAGCAGCAGCTGGGACTACAATTGTCCTAGTATCTTGAGTGGAGTTTCCTCAGAGTGATTTCTGGTTGCCAAAGTGGGGACCACTTGGCTGATATCTCCCCATTTAAGGCAGTCAGGCTCAAGGCAAAGGTCTGTGTCTATCAATCAAATGGCTGACTGTTCCCAACAGATTTACAAATTCGAAACATCAAAAAGTGCTTACAGTAAAGATTTTATCACAAAATTAACATTCTCAACAGTGTTTAATAGTGCTTAGCCTCTAGCCATACACTATTATGGGCAGTGGGTCCCTCTGTCTCCTAATTCAATTGTTGGTTTAATGTAGATTAAATTTAATAGCTTTCTCCTAGAAGAAACAAAACTTTTGTTTTCATAGCTTATTGATATATGATCACATAGCCACCTATTTTTTTTAAATAGTAAGGATTTTACACTGATACATTTTATAATAAATGTGTATTTCAAAGACAAATATCAATGCACTCTATTTAATATAATTTGAATTCAGGTTTTCAAGGAGATAGACTATAGTCTCCAAAAAGGTTTTTCTGAGACAAAAGTTGAGACTATGTATACAAAAGTATTTTGAGAGAGCTTACAACTAATGCTAATGCTCCATGTTTGTCCTGTAGCTTTGGCTGCCCTCCCAGTTCAGACTACAGTTTAATAAGCATGGTATTATCTGTCTTTACTACCTCACAGCTGGAATTAATCTTCCCAGTTAACTAGCCAGTGACTTAGTAAGACCCTGAAAAACTGGGACAAGTATTCCTATGTTGGGTTTAGGAAGGGCTATTAGGAAATTTCCTGAGTCTGTGGCCCAGCCTGAGAGGGGGAAGAGTCGAAGAGACACCTGGATGTGGCTCTCTTGGTAGTGAGAGACAGCACACCTGATCTTCCAGTTTCATGTATTTCACAGTTTTGCCTAAGGATGATCCAGACTGGATGGCTTCCCCAATGGTGTGTTGTATGAACACACTGAGCAGCAGTTAACAAAATATCTCTTCCAGTAATTATTCATAGAGTGGGATTTTGATAAGTATTTGATTGAAGACTGACAAAAACAGGATATATAACTCATAGGCTTTTAGATTTTCATTAATGAAATATTGTGAAAAAATGTCATCTCTTTTTTGTGCCCTCCCTTTCATTTTGGCTCCTGCAAATACATCTGATTTGCATTAATGACATGTTTTCTAACCACATACTTTAAAGTGAGTTTGTTCAATATATATTGTAATTTTTCGTTCTGGTCTATTTTCCAAATACAGTAGTATTAAGTCAACTGAAATATTTAACTCTGTGTATGTTTGTGTGAGTGTGTGAATTCCAACTACCTAACTCCTACTTTTTTCACAAAATGTGACATTACTTGCATTAAATAGGAATAACGCTTACATTACTAGCATACTACTGCTTGTATAGACAAGAAAAACCTACCTTTTCTCCTTTTTTATCATTTATCTTTATACAAAAATAGAAACTCTGTTTTATTTGAATAATAACCTCATTTTGTGCTTCATGAATATTTTTCTCATAATCTTTATTAAACAAATTTCCATGTTAAAATTCAGTTTAGTCATTTTGCTTACATCTCATGGTTTTTAAAGACTTCTTTCTTGAAAATGCATTTAGTTCAGCAAAGTTAATGAAAGCCTACATTACAGACATTTGCAGAAACATCTGTAAATCATGAGATATAAAATACGTTCCTCAAATACATATTCATGATCAATTTAATGACATGATAAGATAACTCAGATACCTATGTATTATGAATAATTAACACTGTTCTATTAAAAACACAACTTTAACAAAAATAATTTCTGGTCAAGATGATAGTGAGTAAATTAACATGCTATTAACATTTTTGTTGAACATAAAACATTTTTTCTGCCTCGGTATAGGAAGAAATGGACACTTTCTATGGAAATTATCCCCAGAGCATGAATCTCCTTATTGCTTTTCTACCCCTTTATGCATATTAAACTAGGCTGCAATCAAATAGTCCAGCACTGATAGTTGAACACAGTGTAACAGCCACCTCCTCACACACAGCATCCTGCAGAATCTGTCATTTGCAAAACCAAACAGAGGGTGGCACTCTCCTCCACTGAACTTTCATCAGGTTTATACAGAGGCAGGTTTGTAAATTGGAATAGAGAGGAACAGGATTACAGGAAGGCTGTTCTATTTTCAGGGTTTCACTTGAGCTACACAAAAAAATGGATTTGTTATTTTCTCTATTGTGATTCTTTGCAGGGGAGACCTTTAAAAATTCTTCTTTAAGTAATATTCTTATCAATTGTGGTCTTTCTCAAATAGTGTTATATGTGTTACAGTCTTCTCTTTTCTGTCAACAAATCACATCTCTCTTTGAGGATGTGAAATCTATTTGGTTATGATTGTTGTTGTTGTTAGGTGCCGTCGAGTCGGTATCCAACTCATAGCGACCCTCATAGGGTTTTCAATGGCTGACTGTTTCGGGATTGCCTTTGGTTATGAAAGTGGACTGTTTTTCTTGGTGAATCACCAAAGATTGTGTAAGATTTACTTTTGTACATATAATGCAAAATCTCCTTTATTATATTCTCTTTCTTTTCTCTTTCCCGTTTTTTCTTTTCCTTTCTTTTTTCCCTTAGATGAGTACTTGTGTGGTAGGGTGATTAATGACCACTTAAATATTTCTGATTTGTAATCCCTGGAATTGTGAAAGTTACCACACAGGGCAAAAGGGACTTCACAGCCCATGGCCAAGGCAAATTCAAATTCCCTGATATATAGAACTTGCTTCAAATTGAGTATTTACCCATTTCATTCTGTGCTTATAATTTGCTTACTACCACTACTGTCATTTAAAAAGGGTTTATGATCTTCCCTCTTTCAGATGAGAAATCTGTTGTCAATTGAATGGGTAGTCTTCTGTATGGAATGTGTTATCTTTACCCAGATACTTTCAAGATGTTTTTCTTTCCTTTTTGTTTTGAAAAGCTTAATTATGCTTTGTTTGCAAATAGACTTCTTTTGATTTATCTTATTTGAGAATTTGCTCAACCCATTGAATGTATAGGTTTATACCTACTGGCAAATTTGGGATTTGGGGGACAATCTTTTCTTTAATTATCTTTTTAGACTCTTTCATCTTTACTTCTTTTTCTGGGTCTTTGATGATACAAATGTTGGATGTTTTGTTATTGTCCTTCAGGTTCCTGAGGCTCAGTTGGTTTTTTGTGTTCAGATATGGTAAATTCTATTAAGCTGTTTCCAAATTCTGTTCTCTGTCAACTTCACTTTTGAGCTCATCTGTCTAGTTTTTTAAATTGCTATCATTTCTAGTTCTACAATTTCCACTTTTTATAACTTTTTGGTGAAGTTTTCTATTTTTTCATTTGTTTCAATATCATTTTTAGTTGCTTATTGAAGCCTTTTTATGGTAGCCATTCTAAAACTTTTGTCAGATAATCTCAACATCTGATTCATCTGAGTATTAGCATTGGGTAATTTTATTTTCTCATTGAAGGAATCATTTCATTTTCCTGATTCTTGGAATGATGGGTGACCTTTTTATATTTCCTGGACTTTTGGCCATTATGATAGGAGACTATGAGGTCTATTGGAATACTTTCTTTTGACAGATAGTTACTCTGTTTGGATTTAACATGCATACCAGAATACTAAAATCTGAGTGGCTTAAACAACAGAACTTTACTTCTCACAGTTCTGGAGCCTGAAAGCCAAAGTCCACTGTATTAGCATGGTTGGATTCTGGTGAGGGCTTTTCCTGTTTTTTAGACAACTACTTCCTCGTGGAGTCTTCATATATGAAAGAGAGACAAACCTTGTGCTTCTCCTACTTTTTACACAGTCACTAATCCCATAATAAAGGCCCCAACATCATGACCTGATATAACTCCCAAAGGCGCTACCTCCAAATATCATTACCATGAGAATCTGGGTTTGAATATCTGAATGTTTTTGTGTAGAGAGTGACACAAAAGTCAGTCCATGACCAGCAAAGGGACATGCAATGCCATGGTGTGCGGTTTTTTTTTTTGTTTGTAGCCTGTTTTTTTTAATGTTCATAGGTTCCTGACCAGTTTACCTTCCTCTTTATACTGCTCAGAGTTTTCTTTTTGGTTGCTTCTTATGTAATTTTCAGAGTTTATAGTTGTACTTGACAGAGAGGAATAAAGAAAAACAAGTCTATACCACAGCCAATCCCCACTTTCTTATTCTCTGGTAAATTGTAACAGCTGACTCAGGTAATTCACACAATGTACCTGAACTGGATCAGAAAGCAAATGCGGGACTTTGTTTTTCTGTACCTGGGCAGAGCTCAGGGTCTCTGGCAGAAAAAAAAAAAATGGTTTATTTTCCTCAAAAACTAAGGTTTCTGTTTTCTGCCTGTGAGCTACCTCTGGCTGCAGGGATTAAAGCTCCAACTCAGTCCCTTGCAAAATAAATTGGGAAAGTGCATTTTACTGTATGTAAATCATATTTCAAAAAATGTTGATAAAAAACAGACCCAGGGATAAAATCCCCCACAGGGCTCTCAGTTTGGGGACTTGTGTGTTGCAATCAGGCTGAAAGTTATGACACCAGTATCTCATACCAGCAGGGTCACCCATGGTGGACAGGTTTCAGCTGAGCTTCCAGACTAAGACAGACTAGGGAATGGGGCCTGTACTGTATAAAGGCATTTGGTTGTATGGATCATAACAAATTATGGATAACACTTCAAAAAATGGGAATATGAGAGCACCTAATTGTACTCATGAGGAATCTATACATGAACCAGGAGGCAGTTGTTCGAAAGAACAAGGAAACACTGCTTGGTTTAAGTTGAGAAAGGTGTGCTTTAGGGCTGTATACTTTCACCATATCTCTCAATTTTTATGTTGAGCAAATATCCAAAAAGCTGTACTTTATGAGGAAGAATGTGGCATCAGGATTGGAGGAAGACTCATTAACAACCTGTGTTATGCAGATGACACAACTCTGCTTGCTAAAAGTGAAGAGGATTTAAAACATTTACTGATGAAGATCAAAGAAGATAACCTTCAGTATGGATTGTGACTAAACATCAACAAAACAAAAATCCTTACAACTGGGTCAGTATGCGACTTCACAATGAATGGAGATAAGATTGAGGTTGCCCATGATTTTGCTTTACTTGGTTCTACAATCAATACCTGTGGAAACAGCAGTGAAGAAATCAAAAGACTCATTGCTTTGGGAGAGCTGTGGCAAAAGATCCCTTTAGAGTATTGAAAAGTAAAGATGCCACATTGAAGATGAATGTATGCCTGACTCATGCCATGGTATTTTCAATAACATCATATGGTTGTGAAATCTGGACATTGAACAAGGGAGACAGGAGAAGAATTGATACTTTTGAATTATGGTGTTGGAGACCATTATTGAATATACCATGGACTGCCAAAAGAACCAACAGGCCTGTCCTGGAAGTGCAACCAGAGTACTCCTTGGAAGCAAGGATGGCTATACTGTGTCTTACATATTTTGGACATTTAGTCAGGAGGGACTAATCCCTGGAGAAAGATGTCATGTTTGGGAGTGGCAGGCCAAAGAAAAAAAAAAGGGAAACCCTCCACCAGATGGATTGACACAGTGTCTATAACATTGGGCTTAAACATAAATAGTATCATGTGCCTGGCACAGAATCAGGGAGTGTTTTGTTCTACTGTACATATGGTCACTATGAGTTGGACTCGACTTGACAGGACCTAATAACAACAGGGATAAAATATGATTAAATCAATTACTATGTTTTTAAACATTTTTTATGAATCATTATTGCTTTCATTGTACATATTTATGAGGTACAGTGAGAAAATTCAATATATGTATATAAAGTGTAAAAATAAAATCAAAAGAGTTAGCATTAGCATTTCCACCTGCCTAAACTTTTTGAAGAAATATATTACAAAGATCATTAAAAATCTACAATTGAGAAATATGTCTTTAAAGCTCATCTTGAGAAAAATTGCTGATATGGCTTTTGTCTAATTAAGCAGAATTTAATCTGAAAATAATGTAATATGTAGAAAGCCTACAAAAGTTTTTTAGGTGATTATAATAGCAAGAAGGCTACCAACTGACAATAAAATGGATATTATGGTTTGAATCTAATGTATTCCCCAAAGGTCATATGTTTGAACGCTAGGTCCTCAGACAGTGGTTTTATGATGCAAGGGTATGGAACTTTGGGAAGTGGGACCCAGGTGCAGAATTAGGTCCCTGAGAGCAGGCCTTTGGAGCCCCCAGTTCCAGTTCCCTCTCTGCTTCCTGTTTGTCATAATGGGAATACATCTGTCATAGGTCCTGCCACGATGGACTGAAATCCCCTGAACTATGAACCAAATAAACTTATCCTTCTTCCTTAAGTTGCTCTGTCAGGTATTTTGCCACAGGGACCCACAAGTTAACTAACCCAAGAGGTTTAGATGACTCAAATTCAAAAAGATCCCTGACCTCCACTATTTTACAGTCAGGAATAAGAGCTGTGAAAGCTACTTGTCCAGCTGTCCATAGGAAGGAAGAGTATCTCATACAACTGAGGAAAGCATACACAGGGCAAAACTAAGACAAAAATAAGATGACAGACAGCAGAGCCATTCCTAGAGAGTAGAATTAGGTCTCAATCCAGGGACATTCCATTCCCTGGGGTAAGGGAAACTTACAGCATTTTCCCAGGTGGATTTCCAAATTATTATGGACCAGGAACTACTCAGTGCTTCCCATCCGTCCTTTCCTTATTTTTAAATATGGAATCTCTATATTGCAGTTATCCTACCCTTATCTTTCAATTCCATTTTGGATGTGTAGGGGTGGAGGACTTGTCTTTTTACTTCATGGTTCTCCCCACAATCAATATCTCAGGGAGCTACTTCTGGATCAGATGCAGATTAAGATGTTCTCAGTTTCTAGATTGATGCCATGGCTTTATGAGACATTTGAAGAATGTGGGTTAAGGTGAGCATGTTTTGTAAATGGGAGACATGTGACATTTATGTTTAGTGGTCATATGGTGGTAGAATTTTTTTAAATGGCCACATACTCCTTTTCTCCTCTCACAGGTACAATTTATTTCTATACCCTCTGAATGTGACTTGGTCATGTGACAGCATTGACCTACAAGAACCAAGACTATTTAGAATAAGCTTTTATTAGGCCTAATATTGCAACACTGCAGAACAGTGCCTAGGAGAACCTGCTAGACTAACCTGACAAGACTGAGAAATGACAGTTATTATTATTAACACACATGGTACATAGAAGTTTGAAAGGTGTTTGTTTCTTAGGATTGGATCCTCCATCTATCACTTTCCAATAGCATATTCTTCCCTTCTTAACTCCCACTGACAGCATGCTTTTTCTAACAGTTGGTTCATGGCAATGTGGGCCTTCATCATTATCATAAATATCCATTTGGGCTTTACCTCTGTTGGTTCCAAGGCATTTTCATATGTTAATTTATTTGTTGTAGCAGAGCACATCATTTCCAGGTACCAAATATCTTTATTAGTTATCTATATTCATTTAACTGTTTACCTAAAAATTTGGTAGTTATAAAAAATCCACAGAAATCCAAGCATGGCTGGATTTGAAGGCTTTTATTTTAAGGCTCTGAGACAGATCAGAGTGACCTAACAGTCACTAAGGGCATGCAGTGAGGAGTTCAGCATTGTTACTCTTCAGAGTGTTAATCTTCTAGGTCTTTATTATTGTTAGCATCCTTTAATGTTTTTATCTGTGAATGAACAGAACTGTTGGAAGCAGGCCATTCACCTCCTTGAATCAGAGCTGCCACACTCTTCCCTTATGCCTAGCCACCTGTTGCCAAGAATCTTCTTCTTTGGCAACTAGATGGATTGCCCTCAGGGAAGCTTAACTCTTTTGAACACTCCCTTATCACTCTGAGGAAATTCCACTCAGATTCAAGGATAACTGCAACTATAGCCACTGCCAGCCATGCTCCAGTCACAACCACTCCAGGCAACTTATGTCAGCATTGGAAGACTCCACTCTGGACAAGACACATCTCAGTGGACTCTAGGTGACCCTGCACTCCTTGCAGCTATTCTCACTCAGAATGGGAGTGGGAACACCTCCCCAGTAACTCAGCAAAAAGCCTGTGATTGATGCAACGCAAAGCTTGCAATTGGTTCATAAACAGGTCTTGTGATTAGTGCATATGTAAGGCTTGTGATTGGAAGTGAAAGTTGTGCACAGGCAAGGCTGTTATTGTAATTACAATCTAAGTACACCCTTTTTCTATCTATAATAACTATGTCATTTCTTAGTCTTGTCAGGTTACTCTAGCAGGCTCCCTTATGCCCTTTTCTGCAGTGTTGCAATATTAGGCCTAATAAAAGCTTATCTAAGTAGTCTGTCTGTCTTTCTTTCTTTCTTTCTTCCTTTCTTTCTTTCTTTCCTTCTTTCTTTCTTTCTTCTTTCTTTCTTTCTTTCTTTCTTTCTTTCTTTCTTTCTTTCTTTCTTTTTACCTACTTGTGGTCTTTATCATGACTAGAGTGGAATGAACTGGTGACACTACAAGCAGATTAGACTTGGCCTTTCAACCCTAGGGACTGGGCATCAGCAGCTAGAAGGTGTCTGGAAAGTGACTCCCAAGGCTATAACCCCTGGAGAATTCTTGGGACTGTTAGGCTTAGACTCACTCAGCAGGTAGCAGGCAACTCAGTAGTTCCAGAAAAAGGCTGGGAACAGAGACTTTGGAGACTATGATTGTGGAAGTACTAAGAAAGCAAGAGGTAGTGGATAGCTAAAACTATGGAAGGCAAGAGGCTATCAAGAGTCAACACAGCCAATATAGCCAAACTTTGGTCACTGGAAGAATTCCAGGGAGCTGTCAGATAAAAGCAGAGGGTCCTGACATCCAGTGCGTAGGAGCTGCAACACTAGCTGCTGGGTGCAGGGTTGCTGGCTTTGAGTGCTCAAAGCTTGCTCTGATCTGAGTACCTAGAACAATTAAGTCTCCAGGTTTGAAAGCATGGAGTCTTTAGTCTCTGGTTCTCAGGGTCTAGAGTTAAAAGCATGAGGTTTGAAAGACTGATCTGTAAGCCTCTGGTACTCAGATTTTCATCTGAGTAGAGCAAAAGGACCCCACCTCACCCCACCATCCCCCAGCCAAGTGATTGTAACATCTCTACTGGGAAAAGATTCACTTTTGAGCTCATATGGTCATTGATAATATTCAGTTCCTTGTGGCTATTACACTGAAGCTCTTAGCTTCTCTTTGATTCTCTCAGCTTCTTACCATGTAGGTCTTTATAACATGGAAGCTTGCAACATTAAAATGTATAATCTGAAAAGGCAATAAGAGTAATGACTAGTAAAAAACAAGTTACAGTCTTTTGCAACCTAATCATAAATTTTTATGCCATTAAAAGCAAGTTATTTGGTTTAGCCCACACTGTAAAGAAGGAGATTACTCAAAAGTATAAAATCCACAATGTGGAGATCATACTGAGCTATCTTAGAAGTATGCTTATCACATGGAGTAAGGAAGAAAGAAAGAGTGGACCATTTTGTTTATTTGTTTCTCTGCTTTAATACACATTTCTGGTAATAGCTTCATCTCTACTAATCAACTGTTACTATTAAATAGCTCCAGCTTATTCAGGCATCCAGGAAATTTTTTCCTTTCTTGTCCTTCAAACAAATGGGAGGGAATGTTTTCCTGTCACTCATGGTAGTTTGCAGTTGCTCCAAGATCTTGTTGTTCTCCCTTAACCCTATCATTCTTTCATAGGTGGTTCATTTACTGAAGACTTTCCTAAACCCACCTGAGTTTAATTCTGGTTTCTTTTGGGATCCTGACTTGCAAAAGTGCTTTTATTTTTTGAGAGGGGGTAACTTTACACATATTTTTTTCTTAATAATGTTTTAAGTTAGGGTGCAAATTAATGGGTTTTATTATGACAATTCTATACATGTGTATCATTGTACATGGCTCATGTTCACCCCCATTACCCTCTAATATCTACAATTCCTTTCCCTGCTGATACCCTTCCTCCATACAAACAGCACCTCTTCTGCTTATATCACACACACACACACACACACACACACACACACACACACACACAGTGTATATATGACATATATGTAATTAATCTAGATTCTGCACATGAGATAAAACATATATTTGTCTTCCCCCCATATCCTTTCTTATGGTCCTCTCTCGTCCTATTTAGGTCGCTTTCTTCCCCCAAATAGTCCCTCTTCTACTTTAATGGCATATATATTAAAATTTTTAAATATTTTAAATCTTTTATGTATTTAAATTATAGAGTTCACAAGTGAGAGAAAATGTGATAGTTGCTTTCTAGGTCTGGCTTATTTCACTTAAAATGATAGTTTCTAGTTGCATACATTTTCCAGAAATGGCACAATTTCATTTTCCTATAAAGAAGAATGGGGGCTGGCATTTAGCTCAGTTGGTAGAGCACTGCTCTGCAGCCTCTGAGGTCCTGGTTTCCATTCCCAGCACCTCAAAAATGGGAGAAGGACATGGCAATCCACTCGCGAGGCAATCCAGAATCAATCAGCCATTGAAAATGCTATGAGGGTCACTATGAGTCAGACACACTTGATGACACCTAACAACAACAACATGAAAAGAATGGCTGAGTAAAACTCCATATGTATATATGCTATATTTTCTTTATCCATTTATCAGTTTATGGACATCCGGGTTGATTCCATGTCTTGCCCATTATGAGTAAACATGAATATGCAGGTATTTCTGTGGTATGCTCACTTAGATTCCTTTGGGTATATACCTGGGAGTGATAGAGCTGGATCATATATGGTAGTTCTATTTTCAGTATTTTTGAGGAAACTCCATAGTGATTTCCACAGTGCCTGTACTAAGTTATTCAGCAGCATATGAGGGTTGCTTTCACCCTGCTTCCTAGCCACAGTCATTGTCTATTTTCTTGATGGTAGCTATTCTAACTGGAGTGAGCCAGGATCTCATTGTAGTTGGTTTGCATCCCCCTGACTGCTAAGGATGTTGAACATTTTTGTGTGTGTGTGTTTATTGGCTATTTGTATTTATTCTTTTGAGAACTATCCAATTGATTTGCTCATTTTTTGATTGGATAATTTGCTTTATTGCTACTTAATTTTTTGAGTTCTTTATTAATTCCCTGTCTGAAGTACAGCTGGAAAAGATTTTCTCCCATTTTGTGGGCTATCTCTTCACTCTGTTTTTTTTTTTTTGCTGTGCAGAAACTTTTGAATTTCATTTAATCTATTGTTTCCTGAGCTATTGGAGTCTGATTCATAAAGTCTTTGCCTATGCCTATACCTTGAAGTATTTACCCTAAATTTCCCTCTTGAAGTTTTAAAGTTTTAGGTCTTACATTAAAGTCTTTAACACATTTTGAACTGATTTTTGTACAGGGTGAGGGATAGGGTTCTAGTTTCAGTCTTCTACATGTGGATATGCTATTTTCCTAGCACCATTGGTTGAAAGTCTTTTTCCAATGTATGTTTTTGGCTCCATTCTGAAAAATAGATGACTCTAACTGCATAGGTTTATATCTGAGTCCTCTATGCTATTTCATTAATCTTCATGTCTATTTTTGTGCCATTACCCTGCTGTTTTTGTTACTATGGCTCTATGGTATAATTTGAAATCGGATATTGTGATACTTCCAGAATTGCTCTTTCTGCTCAGGATTGTTTTGGCTATTCAGGGTCCTTTGTGCTTCCACTTGAATTTTAGAGTTGTTTTTTCTATTTCTGTGAAGAATGCCATTGAAAATGAGTTTTTCCATAAATTATCTTTATTTTTACGGGATCTAATTCCCCAATTTTAATTTCATTGCTTCTCTTTTCACTGCCATACTTTGAAAGGTTTACCCTTCTTTTAGATAAAGATGTAGCAAAAAATGTTATCCTTCCCTATGTCTGTCTCTAGAATGTTTACAATCCTCTTTATTATCCATTTAAATATCTTCTTTACTGGAAAACCATAAGTAGTGATTTTTTTTCTGATGACTACCATTTATCACAATAATATTTTCTCAACAATATTTATGTTCCCCCAGTGTTCAATATCACCCATAATCACACAATAATTTCCCATATGTGTTTATTTCAATTTAAATTGGCTCCTATATTATTTTGGGCTGGGATTTAGCTCAGTGGGTAGAGCACTGCGCTGCAGTCTCTGAGGTCCCGAGTTCAATTACCAGCACCGCAAAAATGGGAGAAAGGCCTGGCAATCCACTCCCAAGGCAATCCCGAAACAGTCCGCCATTGAAAACCCTATGAGGGTCGCTATGAGTCAGAAACCGACTCGACGGCACCTAACAACAACAACAACCTATATTATTTAACTTTGATCAGGGTATGCATACAAATGGAAATATTTTCAGTTTATTTGATGAAGTCACATAATCCCAATTCCCCATTTACAAACAAACAAGACACTGATTTCACTGCTAAATAGACATACAAAAATTCTATATAAAATATTTGCACATTGAAAGTAGAAAAGTGCATTAAAAAACAATGAGGCTGTAGTAGGGTTTATCATGAGTATGCAAAGATGATTCAGCATCAAGAAATGTTTCATTAAGCTGGGGGGCAGTGACATGTATACTTGTATTCCCAGCTACTCAGAAGGCTGAGGCAGTAGCATCATTTGAGCTAAGGAGTCCAACACCAGGCAGGGGCAACATAGTGAGAACCACATCAAATTTATGATTCCACTCCAATATTTTTTCATTATGTCATTGGATACTGAAAATACATTGATATAATATAGCAGACAGTTAAAATAGGAATATAAATATCTATTAAGTTAATAAGGAGAATATTTTAAAACATGTTATTCTAATATATTTAATAACAAATTCTAACTAAATTCAAGACTCTCTATCATTGACGTGGCTCCATATTGTTCTTGTTGTTTGAGCTAATGGGATGAGAAAAGAAAATCCATGTGAAAATAGCCCAAATTACTTTTAGTTGCTGATGGCCTAATTCCATATTGTGAAAAACAAGAGGTGTTTCACCTAAAATTTTGCTCATTTCATCCATATTGTCTAAATTATTAGTATAGAATTTTTACAAATTCCACTTGTATCCTATTAATAGTATCCTATTAATGTCTATAGTATGGATCCTCAACCCCCAAGCCATGAACCAGTTAGGAAGCGGGCCACAGAGCAGAAGGTGGGCAGGGAGAGTAAGCAAACTTCATCTGTATATACAGCTGCTCCCTATCATTGGCATTTCTGTTTGAGCTGTGCCTCTAGTCCATTGAAAAAACTGTCTTCCATGAAACTGGTCCCTGGTGCCATAAAGGTTGGGGATGGCTGGTCTACAGAAACTTTAATGATACAACATTTTCATATTGATAGTGGCATAATGTATTTTCTCTTTTTTTATTGATCAGATTTGCTAGGTGTTCATAAATTTCATTAAACTTTAATAATCAAATTTTGACCTTGTTAATTGCATAATTTCATTTAATGTTTCTAATAACTTATCCTTCTTTATAGGCAAAGAAATTGAAGACTATCTAAAGTTATCTAAATGTGAAATAGTAAGTTGAAGGTAAGAGAATTCAAACCCAATTCTAACTCTGTAACTGGGTCTCTTACTTTTTGTATATAAAATCCCCTACTTCTCAAATGGATGTATGTTATAAAAGTTGAAGTTCTGGATTTTCTACTTATATAATATAAAGATAGGCAAATATTCTTGGTTTTGGAATAGGTCTGCTGCTGCTGCTGTTAGGTGCTGTCGAGTTGTGTTGGAATAGGTCTAGGGTAACTTAATTTTAGTTTACAGAATTATATCTTTAGCATGTCTCATGGTAGCTCATTCTGAAGAGTAAAAACAAAAGGAAATTAGAAACTAAAAAGTCTATGCCCTATCACCAGGGATTTCCTGTAGAGGGACAAAATAAATGAGCAATAACAATGGATTGATCATCCGCTCTGTTTATGTGAGGCGATTTAGAATTTCTATCTTAACAGAAAGACAGCTAGGAGAAAAATGATTCACAACCAAATAAGGACATCAAGCTCATTTCAGAATCTTTACTCTGATACCTTCTGTTCACTCCATACTGGCTAAAATCAGTAAATCCAGAGGTAAACCTCCAGCATGTATGCTTTGGAAGTTACCATGTGTATAATTCACCCTTAGTAAAAGAATCTAGTTTAAAAGAATTTAGTTTAAAAGTTCTACTACATATGAAGCAAATTACCCTATATTCTCTAGTCTAATCCATACCCTTTCAATAGTTATAGAGGGTTACAAAATCAGATGCAGATTCAAATCATGTGTGGTTTGGATTTGAGGTCGAGAGCTGGGTCAAGAATATATGGTATGTGTGCTACAGGCTGTTGTAATTGATTAGTAATATTTATTTCTTTTGAGTGTCTGTAATAGGTACTAGGTGGTCTAGGTAATATGGGTTATTTATGTGATGACATAATCACACTGAACCTAATAGCAGTGGTGCTGCATTGACTGGCCTAACACAGTCTGATCAAAAACTGTTACAGTGTATTGATTCCTACTTGCCAAGAGGCTACTAACCAAAGCACAAAACCCAAATCAAACTTAGAATGGCCCAGAGAGAGCCAAAGAACGAACCTGAAAAGAATTAACCAAAGAATACACCTCCAGCCTGCCCCAAATGAAAGACATCCTGGCATAGAATAGTACCCTTGAAGCTACCCTTGAGCTGATTTTAAGAGAGAGATTGTTGACACCAACATTGTGAAATTTCCCTCCACTCCGTCTGGCAAGCCTTTTGACTGTTATCTACTAAAATTCTTGGTTTTACAATTTTTTTATATGACTTAAAAACATACAGTGTTTTAATGACTATACAAGTTTTTATTATAATGGATACTTCTATTGACTATGTCACAATTATTAACATGCATAATATGCTCCTATTGAATTACGTGTAGAATACTTCCAACTGTGCTGAAAGGGATTTATTTTTATTTTTATTTTTTTCAGTACTTGGGGGAAGAACTCCAGCTATTCCACCACTGAGCTGCTCCTCCAACTCCACGTTTTTCATTTTATTTTACTTTGAGACAGGGTCATGCTAATTTGAGGAGGTTGCCTCTGGTCAAACTAGCGGTCCTCTTGCCTCAGCCTTCTGAGTAGCTGGGATGACAGGTGTGCCCCACAGTGTGCAGCTTATAAGGAAAATTGTAAA
This sequence comes from Pedetes capensis, assembly GCA_007922755.1. Classification (NCBI taxonomy): domain Eukaryota; kingdom Metazoa; phylum Chordata; class Mammalia; order Rodentia; family Pedetidae; genus Pedetes; species Pedetes capensis. The sequence continues at coordinate 77,421 of VMDO01009027.1, forward strand.
TGCTGAATTTAAAACTTTATTTTTACAACCCTATAAATTTCAGTTAGTCTGCATGACAAAGACAAATGAAATAGAGAAATAAAAATATAAAGATAAAGTATATCAGATTATAATCTTCATAACTCTAAATACATTACCACCAAAATAGAGGTTTATAGATTTCATTTTATATTTTTACCCCCCTGAAACAGAGTTCTAGACATAGTTAAATTTGAATTTCAGATTAATATTTTAGTTTAATAATATCCTAAGTAGTTTGCAGTACATATTTATATAAAAACTGATTTTGTGTTAATATACCATTTAAATTTTGTCATCCTTGTTATTTTTTTCTCCTCAAATATGGCAACTGTAAGTGGAAAATAAAATTTAAATGCTTCCAGATTTCATAAGGATACTTCACAAAGTTTTTTTTAACTAAAGATTTTTAAGTAATTTATTTGAACTATGGTCTTTTCCTTAGTAATATGTCCCATTCTAAATAGCTTACACTTGTGTTAATATGAAAATTGCTGTTTAAGAGCAAAAACCTCACAGCCTATTTTTTCCCCAGAATATATTTCATCAAGGTCACTTTCACCTACAAAAGCATTTTCAAGTAATTTAAACAGATGGGTAAATGTGCCAACCACATTCAAAGATTTATCTTGACACAATTTATAGCTTCTGATAAGCGTTTTCTGTGGTTCTTCTCCATGTGACTTAGTTAAGCCATCATCCAAAGGTTAAATGCCAGAGTTTTCTGACACTTGAGCCAGTGAAGGATATTTTATTCCTTTCACTCATACAACAGATTCTATTGGTGCAAATAATTCTAAGCATATTGAGATACCTTTACAGTCATCGGCTGAATTTGATCAAAAGAGCCTGAGCCCAGTATAAAAATGCCTTCTTATTGCCCAAGCATCGATTTTTCTTAATTTTTTCAACAATTTAATTACACTTCACATGAACCATCTCAGACCATAGTTTAGATTCTTTATTTTTTATTCTTATTTCTTGAATAGAAAGTGAAGAGAACATTAGACTAATCTACCAAACAGTATTTTCTATGCTAAATTCAGGGGCTTTCCTTGGTAATTTACCCAATGCTTTTGTGACTTGGCTGTAAAAACAACACATTTTTTCTGTTGATGTAGACAAGATAGCCTCCAGTTCTTTCTCATCTTTCTAATTAGATACTATCTGAATAAACTGGGATCTTAATTGAAACCAAATTATAGTATCAACTTTCAAAGTACAACTAAAGAGCACAATTTAATCATTGCCTCTGTGCAAACATGGTAATATTTCATAAAACTAGAAATCTAAGACTGAAACATTTTCATGTTTGGACATAATCAAAACTAGAAAAGAGATAAGGCTCAAAACAGATTTGTTCATGGTCACATATTATTAAGTTAAACACCTAGAATACAGTACCAATATTGATAAAAACTAGATTTGTTATGAAAAGAGCATTTCTAAGGCATAATTTAAAAATCTTACACATTAGGATATGTTAATAAAGAACACTAAAAGTTCTACTAGTTATAATGGACTTCACATGAGTTTTGCTTAATAAAATTGTTAGCATCACTTAGAGGTCACCCCCTAGGAAACATTTCTTTCCAGTTCCTCTCCCACTTGCCTTTTATAATCACTGCCCACCCAGTCTTAGGTACACATCTCTCTCCCATTTATTGTATGGTTTTGTCTGCATTCTAATTTCTGGTATATTTACTGTTTCCCATATCAATTCTTAGTTTACATTTGGAAGTGTCAAAATGTATTGTTGTTGTTGTTGTTGTTAGGTGGCGTCGAGTTGAGTCCGACTCATAGCGACCCTATGTACAGCAGATCGAAACACTTGCCGATTCTGTGCCAGGCAAACCATCTTATTTATGTTTAAGCCCTTTGTTGCAGACACTGTGTTAATCCATCTGGTGGAGGGTTTTCCTCTTTTCCGTTGACCTGCCACTCTTCCAAACATGATGTCCTTCTCTAGGGATTGTACTCTCCTGACTACATGTCCAAAATATGTAAGACGCAGTTTGGCCATTTTTGCTTCCAAGGAGCACTCTGGTTGTACCTCTTCTAGGACAGATCTGTTGGTTCTTTTGCCAGTCCATGGTATATTCAATAGACGTCTCCAGCACCACAATTCAAAAGCATCAATTCTTTTTCTATCTCTCTTGTTCAATGTCCAGCTTTCACAACCATATGATGCCACTGAAAATACCATGGCATGAGTCACACGCACCTTCGTCTTCAATGTGACATCTTTGCTTTTCAATAGTCTAAAGAGGTCTTTTGCCACAGCTTTTCCTAGAGCAATGCGTCTTTGGATTTCTTGACTGCTGCTTCCACGGGTGTTGATTATAGAGCCAAGCAAAGTAAAATCTTGGACAACCT